>VSWD01000009.1:45681264-45966264 GCA_033119305.1 Pinctada imbricata | reverse complement strand
GTTGTCGTGGTCCGACCGACGGACCTTTAGACAGAAAGTCAGACAGCGGCAAAGCAATATGTCCCCTCTTCTTCAAAGGGGGCATAAAAATTTTTGATTGAACCAAAATATGAACTTGACCTAGATTTTTATTTGATGTGTCTGAAAACAAAATTTCATTTCAATATGTAACTCCACTCAAGAGATATTGAACGGAAACCCTGAAATTTTGGTATTTTTCGAAGTGCAAGGGGCATAACTCTGTAAAAATTTTGTTCATCGGACCTAAATATGAACTTGACCTTGGAGATTTTCATTTGATGTGTCTGTATACAAAATTTCATTTCAATATGTAACTCCACTCAAGAGATATTGAACAGAAACCCTGAAGTTTTGGTATTTTTCACAGTGCAAGGGTCATAACTCTGTCCAAATTTTTTTGATCGGACCTAAATATGAACTTGACCTAGATTTTCATATGATGTGTCTGTATACAAAATTTCATTTCTATATGTAACTCCACTCAAGAGATATTGAACGGAAACCCTGAAATTTTGGTATTTTTCGAAGTGCAAGGGGCATTACTCTGTCAAAATTTTGTTGATTGGACCCAAATAATAACTTCACCTAGATTGTCATTTGATGTATCCGTATACAAATTTTCATTTCAATATGTAACTCCACTCAAGAGATATTGAACGGAAACCCTGAAATTTTGGGGGTTTTTTTTCGAAGTGCAAGGGGCATAACTCTGTCAAAATTTTGTTGATCGGACCCAAATATACACTTGACCTAGATTTTCATTTGATGTGTCTGTATACAAAATTTCATTTCAATATGTAACTCCACTCAAGAGATATTGAACGGAAACCCTGAAATTTTGGTATTTTTCGAAATGCAAGGGGCATAACTCTGTCAAATTTTTTTTGATCGGACCCAAATATGAACTTGACCTAGATTTTTGTTTGATGTGTCTGAAAACAAAATTTCATTTCAATATGTAACTCCATTCAAGAGATATTGAACGGAAACCCTGAAATTTTGGTATTTTTCGAAATGCAAGGGGCATAACTCTGTCAAATTTTTTTTGATCGGACCAAAATATGAACTTGACCTAGATTTTTGTTTGATGTGTCTGTATACAAAATTTCATTTCAATATGTGAATCCATTCCAGAGATATTGAACGGAAACTGATGTCGCGGACCGACCGACATACCGACAGACCGACAGACCGACCGACAGCGGCAAACCTATATGTCCCCTCTTCTTCGAAGGGGGGCATAAAAACTTGCATCAGGCCCTCTACATGTTACATGACATTATATACATTTTGTTTACTAAAAATTATATATCGCATATTGTAAAAATCTTTCATCTCTCTCAGCTAGTTTAGAAGTGAATACAATTTACATGAAAATAATGTTTGGAGTAATTTAAGTAAAACTAAAGAATAACACAAACATTCTTAATATTCACATCAATTGTTATAAAAAAAATTTCCTTGCTCCAACTTTGCAAGAAAAAAATAATTTTGCCCCGGTCCGGGGCGAAAAAAATAATCTTGCTCCGACAAAAAACCCAAGCCCCCCCCCCCCCCCCCCCCCCAGAATATCAAATGGACCGTGCCTTAGTTTGTCTTTCTTCTGTCAACGGAAATTTTCTGAAATGCTGTGACAAATTGAGGTGATACTGAAAATCATAGTAATGTGTATTTGTCTTTTTGATGTTAATATGTCCATGTCTGTCTACGAGTGAGTACGTCTGTTTGTGTTTATATGTCTGTCTGTCTGTCTGTCTGTCTGTTTGTCTATCTGTGAGATTCTCTGTATGTGTGTCTGTGTCTATCTGTCTGTCTTTGTGTCTGCTTTTGTTACTGTCATATAGTACATATCTGTTTTTCTTTGTATTTGTCCGTCTCATGCTTATCTGTCTTTTCTGTCTGTATGTCGCTGTGTGTCTGTCAGACTCTTTATCTCTTTTTGATTACATATTTGTCTTTGTGTTTGTCCGTCTTTGTGTCCCCTATTCATATGTCTGTCTTAGTGTCAATTTATTCATGTGCCTGTCTGTGTGTCTATTAGTGTCCGTGTGTCTGTCTTAAAGTGTCTGTCTGTGTGTTTGTCTATTTGTCTGTGATTTACTGTCTGATTTACTGTTTGTATGCCAGTCCGTATGTCTTCTTTATAGATTTTTTCCTTTCTGCCAGTCAGACTGTCTGTCATGAAATAATTCTTACTCAAGATTAGCTCTGAAAGGTCAAGGACAAATGTGTGGCTACAGTTTAAACCTATAAGTTAAGGCCAATCGAATAGGTCAAGGTCAATACGAAATATATCAAGTGTTTTCATGTTTTGATATCAACGTAATATATAATCTACTATAACATGGGGGAAAGTCTACTATAGTTGCAGAATTTCCCTCGTGGAAAAACTACTATATAGTACATTTTCCGGGGGGGGGGGGACTATATAGCCATTTTACAGCTAGGGGAAAGATGGCTATGGGGAAAGACTACTATATAACACCGGTATTGTTCACTGATATTAATAATAGTATAGGGATTGTATGGTATTCAAGATCAGTTACTGATATTTTTACATTAAAAAATGCATAAGTTTGTTTGTGATGGTGTGTGTGTTTGTGTTCCTCGAGCAATTCTTCGATAAGATACCCACTCACGATAGATAGTAAAAACAAAATATTGAATTAATATGACCTAAGTATCACAAGTGAGTTGAACCATGTTAACTGGCCAACACTAGAAAACGAAAGAAACATACAGAGACACAATGCTTTATACATTTATCATAGGTTCCAATATGTATAGGATAAAGACCGAGTTGAGGTCTGTATGAAGGTTAGATGCCCAAGGAGAGAACAGGGTGGTGTTTAAAGACCGAGGCCGAAGGCCGAGGTCTTTAAACACCACCCTGTTCTCTCCGAGGGCATCTAACCTTCATACAGACCTCAACTCGGTCTTTATCCGACTTACAAACCGCAGATTTTCTTCAATTTTCCGAAAAATAAAAATCTAAATATTTAGTACACCCCTGCTTTTCAAAATGAAATTGACCATGCAAATTATCGGGTGGAAATATGCAACGGTAACGATTATTAGGCCATAGAAGTAAAATAATGTGTTATACATCCCGATAATTTTCTGAAAGATACCCTGTAGTCGGTCAAAGAAGAAAATAATAGTGTAACAATGAATTCTATTTCCATTAAAGTTTTTAAATATGTGATTACATTATTGTAAATAGAGATAAGAAGATTTTCTAATCAAGTGAGTGTAATATTTCTTTATTTTGTTCATCAAGTTCCTCAATATAAATATATATTTAAAAAGCATTTAGAATGAATTCAAGAATCGCAAAAGGGATCTAGATTGATTTGAAATTGCATTTTGCGGTTTTCGGGATAGAAGAAACTTTTCTTTTTCTGTTAACATTTCTTATGAAAGGATGTCTCCGGGATTCTCCGCCCCTCATTGTTTTTTATTGACCTCCACACTTCACTGAACGTTCATAAAACCTAGGTACATTTAGAATCGTCCGCGGTCTTTATGAAATAAAATGACCGATGAATAACAAAAGAATCACATTTGAAGGTTTGTAAACAGTATTACAAACCTTCAAATGTGATTTTTTTGTTATTCATCGGTCATTTTATTTCATAAAGACCGCGGACGATTCTAAATATACGAGGTTTTATGAACGTTCGATAAAGTATGGAGGTCAATAAAAGACAATGAGGGGCAGGAAAAAAGAAAATAATTTCAGTCGCGGGTGTGAATTGTTTTGATTATTAAGAGTATTCGGTCATAGTATAGATAATGTTGTGTTTCAAGTCCGCAAAAGAATCCTTTAATGAGAATTGTGAACAGAATCTTGTATCCCTAAAAGCTCAAAATGCCATCTCAAATCAATCTAGATCCCTATAGCGATTCTTGAAGACCAATTATTCTAAATGCTATCCAAATAAATATATATTGAGGAACTTGATGGATTATTGTCCTTACTTGATTAGAAAACCTTTCCTTAAATATAATCACCTATTCAAAATTCTCTATGGAAAAAGAACTAATTGTTTACCTGTTATTTTCTTCTCTGATCGAATACAGGGTAGGAAGGGTACCTTTCAGAAAAATTAAGAAAATTATTGGGATGTACAACAAACTATTTTACTACAATGGCCTGATAATTGTTACCGTCCACCCGATAATTTGCATGGTAAGTTTCATTTTGAAAAACAGGGGTGTATTAAATATTTGGATTTTTATTTTTCTAAAAATTGAAGAAAATCTGCGGTTTGTAAGTCGGATAAAGACCTCGTTGAGGTCTATATGAAGGTTAGATGCCCTCGGAGAGAACAGGGTGGTGTTTAAAGACCTCAGCCTTCGGCCTCGGTCTTTAAACACCACCCTGTTCTCTCCTTGGGCATCTAACCTTCATACAGACTTCAACTCGGTCTTTATCCTATACTTAGTTTCGTATTCGAAGAAATGGCCAGGGTATTTCTATGTGTTGAGACTTAAATATTTTGTATAGAGGGCATAGTTAGTGAAAAAAAAATTTGAATTCTGGAGTCTATATGAGTTTGGAGGGATGTGAAGAAGAGAAATGGACATCAGTTTTAGCCATTGATTCATAGGGGTATGGTCAATTCGTACCATAACCAACTCGTACCTGCCACTTCGTACCACACCTTACTACCAACTAGTACCAAAACCATTTCGTACCATGACCAACTCGTACCACAAATTCTACCAACTCGTACCATACATAAACTCGTACCATTACCAACTCGTACCATGGTAACAATACTCGTACCATAAACTCGTACCAAGCATAAATTTCAACCCCTACCAACTCGTACCATGGTACTCGGTAAATAGTACTCTGTAAACTCGTACCTGAAATAACTTTTTTCGGACCTTGACAAATTTTTGCATTAATATTTTTATTGATTACGCGTCACCAGACATGCATGTTTCGAATATATAATCCGCATTAGTGGAAACTTATCATACATTGTAAAGAGTTCAACTAACAATTCATAGTTTATTCAAAAGGTATACGCTACATCGATGGGTGATTCGAGTTGGCTATGATTCGAGTAAATGTTAATTATTCGAGTTGGCTATGATTCGAGTAAATGTTAATGGATACGAGATTCTGGCCAGTGATTCGAGTTGGCTATGATTCGAGTAAATGTTAATCATTCGAGTTGGCTATGATTCGAGTAAATGTTAATGGATATGAGATTCTGGCCAGTGATTCGAGTTGGTTATTATCGAGTTCATGTTAATGGGTACGAGATTATGTGTGGTACAAGTTGGTTATAATTCGAGAAAATGTAAATGGGTACGAGGTTCTAGGTGATTCGAGTTGGTTATGATATATTAATTTCAATGGGTACGAGATAATGTGTGGTACGAGTTGGTTATGGTACTAGTACATGTATGTAATGGTACGAGTTGAAATTAGATTGGGTACGAGTTGGTTATGATACGAGTTAATGTCAATGGGTACGAGATTCTGTGTGGTACGAGTTGGTTATGGTACGAGTATGTTATAGTACGAGTTGGAATAAAATTGGGTAAGAGTTGTACCCATGACTTGGTAATGGGTACGAATTGACTTTTTATTTTGGTACGAGTTGGTCATGGTACGAAATGGTTATGGTACGAGTTGGTAAATTTTGGGTACGAAGTGACCAAGGTACGAGTTGGTTATGGTACGAAGTGACCATAAACCGATTAAGGCGAAGCGAGTACCGCGCGTCCTGGGCTCATGACGTTGGTAGTGACGGAGGGGTACTTCACACTCTTCGGGGTATATCTGAAAATTCAGATGTTGAAAATTCAAATAATTTTTCATGATAAAAGCCGCTGATGTTCTCTTTCAATTCAGTATTAAATGATGTAGATCATGTTTTGAGAACATTATGCTGTATTGACCTCACTACTTGAGCTACTGCATCCATTGAACGCATGCGCTCGACTTCCATTTTCACATTGTTCGATACTGATTAACGATTAAACGGCAAATCTGGTTGTACTGGTTTCCACATCTTTTTGTAGGTCTAGATGCTTTGATTGTACTAAGGTCTGGTTCATAAAGTTATGTAAGCTGCTTTAAAAGTCTAATGACTTCAACATAAGCATGACGCGCATACATGGACTTTTTTTCGCCTTCGGAACAGTGCGCGAAAACTATATTGGAACCATAAGTATATGTTCCCTTCTGGGAATGCCCTCCAACCCTGTTTCTATAGGGGTGCTCCTTATTCATAGATGGTATCTGATGCATACGTACATACTGACATGTAAGAGATGTAAATGTATTGCTCTGAAAATGGCTAGTTCTGACTGGTTTTGATCTTTCACTTATTAAACAATGTCGGTCAACAATCGCAGATTGCTGGCAACCACTTTGATTTCGGATCGTTTCAACATTTTAACCCGAAATTCAGTTGTTTCCCTGATTTTACATCCAAATTCACATCGTAAGGCGATCATCACTAGTTTATAAAGAAAGAAAATTAATATTTTCAACAAGATTAACACCTGTCATTCGATCTGTTTGCATAAATCAGCAACGTTCGCTTACATACTAGTAGTTGAATTTATATATAACCTAAGGATCTTGACAATGCCCTACACATTTCTACGAATGCATCATCGCGATACTTTTTGTGATAAAAGACTACAGAAAAAAAGTGTAAAATTTACACATTTAATTGTAAAATTTACAGAAAAAAGTGTAAAATTTACAGAAAAAAGTGTAAAGTTTACAGAAAAAAGTGTAAAATTTACAGAAAAAAGTGTAAAATTTACAGAAAAAAGTATAAAATTTACAGAAAATAGTGTAAAATTTACAGAAAAAGTGTAAATTTACAGAAAAAAGTGTAAAATTTACAGAAAAAAGTGTAAAATTTTCATATTAATGTGTAAAATTTACAGAAAAAAGTGTAAAATTTACAGAAAAAAGTGTACAATTTACAGAAAAAAGTGTAAAATTTACAAATTAATGTGTAAAATTTACAGAAAAAAGTGTAAAATTTACAGAAAAAAGTATAAAATTTACAGAAAAAAGTGTAAAATTTACAGAAAAAAGTGTAAAATTTACAGAAAAAAGTGTAAAATTTACAGAAAAAAGTGTAAAATTTACATATTAATGTGTAAAATTTACAGAAAAAAGTGTAATTTACAGAAAAAAGTGTAAAATTTACAGAAAAAAGTGTAGAAAATAAATAAGAAGGGTGTCAATCTGGCACTAATACGCTTCCGTAGAATATGGTTATTGATATTTATTCTCTTTCTTGTTCGTATGATTTGAATCGTTTACTGTATTGTTTTGTATTTGGTGTTTTTATGCCGTACGTAGTGTTCTTGTTTTTCTTGCCTCTCTTGCTGTGTATGTCCACTGTAATTTTGCCTTAAAAAGTTGTTTCGGTGTTGTGCTGTGGGTGCTGCAACGGAGTCATGTTGGAGATAAAACCTCGAGTATAAGCGATCAAAGTGTTACAAAATGATAGTGCAATATTTTTCCCGTGTATTTTTTTATGCCGGTCATAATTTTTGAGTACTTGAAACTCCTAATTTATCACTTAAGTTATGTGAGCAATCGGCCATCTGCTAGGTTAATAGCAAATGGTGAGGTTATCCGGATTATGTGTGCGTGCACACTCTTTCTGGATATACAGAGATCTCGAAGAACAGACCATTATAGTTTAAAATAACCTCCTAAATGTAGGATGAAAACACAAACGAGACGGCAAAACGCAGTTCCCAAAGGAACACAGATGATTATGTATAGGGATATAAAAGAGGGGGGAGGGTTATATTACATAAATATATACCGCTTTTGTAGATGCCACAAAATGGAAATCCCGAAAAAAATCAAAAATCAAAAATCAACTTACATAGTCCTTCGGATTCGTCATTATCTGAATCGTCATTGTCATCAGAATTATCATTATATGGCGGTGACGGAAACTGATCATCACATTTTGTTGAAGATCGTTTCTTAATGCTTGTTGAAGTTGTCCGACGTCCTATACAGTTTCCCATTGTATATGTACCTTTAATTGACACATACACATGTAAACACAAATATAGACTTATCGTCATATCTATATTTAAACTATGAATAAAACATTTAAAGCTTGTTTACAAATGCACATTCCTTTCACAGAGAAAATAATATACAAAGATATATTCTTCAAAAATGAAATAGCCAAATACTTACAAGACAACCGCCAAACCTTCAGTTCACTACAGAAAGGAAAAGCAAAATAACATTGATTTTCTTTTTTTAACTATTACATAGTTTCAATGACTATTGCGTATGTATTTCGTAATGAAAAGGATATCCTGGAACAGTCGGGGAAACTTCCTTATATGGAAGTCAAATATAGCGGAACGACTGCGTCACGTAATCAGTTCAGAGTGAGCGCTCTCTCATATTCAACCAATCGCTTCAATGAACTTTGCATTATGGGATTACTATGATAGTAAAATCTTGTGTATATTTTGGCTTTAGTATTGTCTTCAAAATTGCTTCGCTATTGCAGAAATCGCAATCAAAATCCTTGACATCTTTGTCACTTATACTTCAAAGGTATATTTATCGATTCCATGTTGCATTTTTAGAAATTCAAACTCTAAATTCAGATATAAAGATGAGAAAATGGCACATTTTTAATAACGACTTGCATTGGACCTACACATAACCTTCGTGAAATCGATCCATACAAAGATTTTTCTGTACTAGACATATATAAATTTACGTTTGTGTATATAAAAACATCGACTATTGAAGAATAATGTGTTTCTAATGTATACATTGCAAACTGTTGTTAAAGAAATGCCAGTAATTGATGAAGAATTGATCAGTTACCCCCTGGTATTTGCCGAAAGTGCATATTTTTTCATTATGTATGGGTTTTTTTTTCTCAAGACATGGCTTTACACCCCTTTCCGTTGTATGTACTATGTACTAATTTGAAAAAAAATCAGATATGTCACGGAAAAGCATAATAAATAATCGAATTTATTGAACAATAAAATTTATACTAAGTTGAAATCCACGCTTTCTACACCATTAGCAAATCTAGATTTTTTCCAAGGAGGGGGATGTCCAGCCTGTCAGGAGGGTCAACATATGAGTCATAAAAACATATTTACATACAAACGGGAAATATAAAAATTGGGTATTCTAGAAGGGGGTGTCTCCCCCCCCCCCCTGGATCCAAATTATTCAGTTAAGAGCATACTATATGTAGGTGGCGCCACACACTTTAAAACAAATTCATTTGAACAGAATTGGGAAATTTATGAGCTGGAATCTCATTCTCACAATAAATAATAACTTATCAAAACTACTGTACATGTAGGTGGCGCCACACACTTTAAAACAAATTCATTTGAACAGAATTGGGAAATTTATGAGTTTTTATTTGTCTTTCAGAGAATTCTGGCATGATAAATTTATCGGTACCGATGTAAGGTTGGGATGGGAGATATTAGAGTTTTATTGAAAGTGGAATAGGCCGGGATTGTTCTTTTTATCCTAGTTTATAGTTCTCTGAGACGTACCCCTGCTTCCTCATCCAGGGTCAATTTTATGCTCTCTCTCTCTCTCTCTCTCTCTCTCTCTCTCTCTCTCTCTCTCTCTCTCTCTCTCTCTCTCTCTGATTTTGAATTTGCGAAAGAGAGGAACTGAGCTCATGTAGAACGGGTAATACGAATGATATACCATAATTTTCATTGAGATCACACATTGAACCATTCAAAAGTGCATGATCTTCTCACCTTGATTTACAGTCTTAGACTTAGAATTTTTAAAAACGCAATATGGAATCGAAAGATATACCTCTAAATTATATGTGACAAAGATCTTAAGGAATGTAGTCGCTTTTTCTGCGATACCGAAGCAATTTTGAAGACAGTACTAAAGCCAAAATATACACACGATTTTACTATCATAGAAATCCCATAATGCAAAGTTCATTGAAGCGATTGGTTGAATATGAGAGAGCGCTCACTCTGAACTGATTATGTGACGCAGTCGTTCCGCTATGCTTGACTTCCATATAAGGAAGTTTCCTCGACCTGATAATGGTAACTGGTGTATAAACTCTGATTGAATCGTTGTGACATGGAACGGATAAATATTGATCAAGTAAATAAAAAGTTCTGATAAGGCGATGTCAATCTCCTACGCATGCGTCCGATTTCAGTTCCGCTTTTCTTCACTTTGAAATCTAGAGCAAGTGACCATATTTCGCCGCATTTTTAGCTCACCTCGACGAAGTTGAGTGAGCTTATGCTATAACCCTATGCGTCCGCGTCCGCGTCCGCGTCCGCGTCCTCGTCCGCGTCCGTGTCCGCGTCCGTGTCCGCGTCCGCGTCCGGTTAAGAAGTTTGGGGTAGCTCAGTATCTGACAAAGTACTAATGCTACAGTAACCAAACTTGCACAAGAGATTCATCTTTGGATGCTGAGGTGAACCCATGCATCGAATGCAGCATCTGACCTACATTTTCCGCTTGAGTGACTTGGTTAAGAAGTTTGGGGTAGCTCAGTATCTGACAAAGTACTAATGCTACAGTAACCAAACTTGTACAAGTGATTCATCTTTGGATGCTGAGGTGAACCCATGCATTGGATGCAGCATCTGACCTACATTTTCCGCTTGAGTGACTTGGTTAAGAAGTTTGGGGTAGCTCAGTATCTGACAAAGTACGGATGCTACAGTAACCAAACTTGCACAAGTGATTCATCTTTGGATGCTGAGGTGAACCCATGCATCGGATGCAGCATCTGACCTACATTTTCCGCTTGAGTGACTTGGTTAAGAAGCTTGGGGTAGCTCAATATCTGACAAAGTACGGATGCTACAGTAACCAAACTTGCACAAGTGATTCATCTTTGGATGCTGAGGTGAACCCATGCATTGGATGCAGCATCTGACCTACATTTTCCGCTTGAGTGATTTGGATAAGAAGTTTGGGGTAGCTCAGTATCTGACAAAGTACTAATGCTACAGTAACCAAACTTGCACAAGTGATTCATCTTTGGATGCCGAGATGGACCCATGCATCGGATGCAGCATCTGACCTACTTTTTCCACTTGAGTGATTTCACTTTTAAAAGCCAATATTGAGCAAAGTATAAGTGCTAGATGTTCCAAACTTGCATATTGGATGTATCTTTGATCAAACTTTCATAAAATGACCTCGACCTACTTTTTCCGCTTGAGTGATTTTGCCTTTAAAAGCCACTATTGAGCAAAGTATAAGTGATACATGTACCAAAATTGCATATTGGATATATCTTTGATCAATCTTTCATAAAATGACCTTGACCTACTTTTTCCGCTTGAGTGATTTTGCCTTTAAAAGCCAATATTGAGCAAAGTATAAGTGCATGCTAGATGTTCCAAACTTGCATATTAGATGTATCTTTGATCAAACTTTCATAAAATGACCTCGACCTACTTTTTCCGCTTGAGTGATTTTGCCTTTAAAAGCCAATATTGAGCAAAGTATAAGTGATACATGTACCAAACTTGCATATTGGATATATCTTTGATCAATCTTTCATAAAATGACCTTGACCTACTTTTTCCGCTTGAGTGATTTTGCTCTATAAAGCCAATATTGAGCAAAGTATAACTGCTAGATGTTCCAAACTTGCATATTAGATGTATCTTTGATCAAACTTTCATAAAATGACCTCGACCTACTTTTTCTGCTTGAGTGGTTTTGCCTTTAAAAGCCAATATACATGTACTAAGAAATATGTTTGAATTGAATTTTGCTGTCACGAGGTGAGCTTTGTAATCTGTGATTACCTATGTTTCGTATATTTTCTAGGAATTTTCAATACTTGGTGACCGATTCAATCATTGCTTTTGCTAAAGTTTAAGTTAACTCCATTCTCGATCGAAATACTACAAAAATGATTTATTTAATCCATTTCATTGTTTCCTTATAAAACGTCAAAATATTTCATTTTCATGTTTTCGGGGATGACCATATTTCGCCGTTTTTGCTAATAAGTATCAATTTTGCACACAAAACGGACAAAATTGTGATTTTCTATTCAGGAAATCTTTCATCGCCACTACTTCTAAGAGATGGTGCAAAATAAAATGTTTTCATTGTTTGGTTTTTGTAAAATTTTAGATGTTTACGTATAAAATTTAGTGATTTCAATAATTTTTTCCTAATTTTGTGGTATTTTTCGTCATATTTGAGTGCAGGAGAATGTCACAAAATATCAAAACATGAATGCTACGGTCATATTTGATCGGATATAGAAAAATATACTCGACAAACAATTCCGATAACCAACGAGAAGCAAATAACTATAAAACGGCGAAATATGGTCACCGGCGAAATATGGTTCCTTGCTCTACCTCTGCCGTCATCGCCTATTGTTTGTCTGCAAGATTCTTGCAGACTAGAACTGGGGCTTCATTTTTGTAAATTAAGTATTTCAAGTATATACCATCAGGTTTGACTATATTTCTGAGGTATACAGTGTACATGCAATGCTTTTCTTTTTATGCAATACGATGCAGTATCAGGGATTCTTTCTTCATTCGTACGTTGCCAACACGATCAGCTGAGCGAGAAGTCTCCAGTAAAAATACAAATTCTAGCTTTAAATCGAAACCTACCGTCTTTAGACATGAGTCTTGTATACATCTTCCTACACCAAGAAAAGAATCGTTTCCTTCATTGCCCATTTACTCGTCCCTAAACACTCAAATATGTGTCTCTGCCTTTGAATCTTTCGCATGGTTTACGTCAGAAGTCCGAATGACGTCACTGTGACGACATGCCGTACCTGCGATGCCTCTCGGGTTTTATCATTGCGTGAAATGGCGTAGGAAAAAAGCGGTGACGGCAAGGTTATATTGCAAGCCTGTGCCGCCTATGACCTTGCTGCAAGTTGAAGGCGATGTCTATCCCACCTTCCACAGTGATTATGCACGTATGCATATAAAAAGTCGAACCCTCTATGAGCAATTTTGAAGATAATCTTATCGTAGAATATTTTTGTCACAATGTGGCAGAATAGCTAATTATTAATTTGTAATCAATATGCACGTAATATTATTTATACACCATCATGTCTAAATTTGAAATATTACGGAACTTTAAAAATAGTACTACTAGTACTAGTATATGGATTTTTACCTTAACATACGTGCTGTCTCTGCGATCAATTACACAATGGGTAACTGTCTGAGATTTCGGACAACTTCACGAAGAGATGGCGGTTGCTTTTGTTCAAGAAGTGATAACAATGTTTCATTTCAACCAAGCGGTATGTGAATATTTGTCTTTGTTGTTCAATTCCAAGACATTCAGAATTTCCTGATTTCATAAATGACTGTCTTTGTTGAAACAAATATATTTAAGACATAACAACGAGCTAGCCGTGGTTTATTGTCCAGTAATTCCACGAGTCGCATGAACCAATCAAATCATCACCGAGCCGAGAAACTAGCTAGCCGTAGTTTATTGTCCAGTCATTTCACGAGTCGCATGAACCAATCAAATTATCACCGAGCCGCGAAGCGGCGAGGTGATAATTTGATTGGTTCATGTGACGAGTGGAATTACTGGTCAATGAATCACGGCTAGCTATCTTTTCTAATACAGCACGTGAATGGGCGGAGCTTAGCGCACTGGAAGTTTATTGGAGATATTACACCAGGCGAGTTCTATGATAAATATAGGGAGAAATTTTCAAGTCATATTAGAAAAGAAATATTCAAGCATTTTACTAGTTGATTTTTCAAACATTTAAAGGATAAATTAAGAGTAGCCTGTGTTTAATATGTAAATCATGAAAATCAGGTTATATATTAGATATAGTCTTGTACAGGCTTTATCTCTTGAATTGCTTTACGGCTGTTTTTCATAATTTTGTATGTTGTTTCTCAGGACTCAGTGTTTCACATCACATTGTCCCAAGGTCACATAACAAAGATAATTTCTTCCTTTAGTAACGCAATTATATATGTTAATCATGCCCAGGTTATATCTTTTGAACCATGTATCACTAATACTTTACTTTGTTGTTGCTCATGATCCATACTGGTTTCAGACCACCTATATCCAAAGTAATATGACCATGGTCAAGGTCACTCCGTATGCTTACAATGAAATTATAGCGAGCGAAGCTCGCCCTTATGGTAACGCGTATACACACATATCTTATTGAGAAAATTTGCTGAATCAAAGAATGAGAATGTACTACTATGCTTTAAAAAAATTTCGTCCCCTCGCAGACAGAGTTGCTGCGGAGATGCTGGATATTGCCATTTAAATTTTTTTCGACTCCAAGTAGACGTATACGTTATACTCAATTTTTGATTATAAGTTAAATTTATTGAAAATATTTTTCGTAAATCAGGAAACGATAAAGCATCAACAAGGCGGCGTAACCACGGGAAATTCGACATTTCCGGTTTTACACGAGACGTTTCGCTCTGACTGCTTTTCTCATCTCAGGTGGTTTCGTACTGTCAGAAGTCGGAATATGTTTGTTTTTTCTCTTGTTCTTAAGTAATTTATTTTCAGCTGGCCTAAACATTATTCTATGAGGGAAGGGGGAGACGTCTGTTTTTTCTGAATTTTTTTTTATAATATTTGTATTTGAAAGACTTTGCATTTTGATTTAATCTTAATCTTTAATCTTTTTTATCTGTAGATAATTCTGAATCTACCCAAAGAAATCTACCGATATTCAGCATACATGGGTATCGATATTCGGCTTTTCATATTGCCGCTATGAAAGGAGAAACTCAGAAAGTGAATTATTTACTAGAACAGGAATGTTTTGATCATGATCAGCATTCTCATTGCCAGAACACTCCTTTTTCTCTAGCAGCTCAAGAAGGACACTTGGAAGTGTTCGAAATTCTGCTGAAACGTGGAGTAAATGTTCACAATTCTGATCACGAATTGGATACTCCTATGCACTACGCAGCCATGAACAAATCAATCACGATGGTAAAACAACTTATTGACTATGGGGCAGAAGTAAATGTCGAAAACAAATATGGAACGACTCCACTATGGATGGCAGCATACCATGGCGACGCTGTTCTTCTGAAATTGCTTTTGTACCACAATGCTGATGCTTCCATGTCTGTGTGCGCTACAGGTGCACGATTGGTAACAAGATACGGTACAGTATACGATCGACCAAGATCTCCACTGTATGTGGCCGTTGACAAATGTGCTGAAGATTATGTGAGTGTTCTAATATCCGCAGGATGCGATTTGAGCAAGGAAAAATGGCTTCAAGAAGGAGACTATCCTACGAGAGAAAAAGATGAGAAAATAAACGAAAAAGACGATGAGATTTTAAGAGGCCCTGCCAATAAGCATCAAGCTTTGGGTGGAAAGTCAAAATTTTAAATATGGCTGAAATGACTTGATAATGCAGCAACATAACAAGTTAAACAATATAAATGTCAATATTGAACATTTTATCTTGAAGAAGATGTTTTAGAAGCGTTGTCATGGTAACAAGCACATAAATCAGTGAAAATGACTGAAAAATCACTCTTTTGTGTCTTCAACAGCAGAAATATGTAAAATTCTACATACATTTTCTGAAGCATTAATTACAGAAGAAGTTTGGTTCTGATTAAATTTCATATCATAATTCATTTTCAATAACATACACGGTTGCTATGGTAACCAAAAGTAAGAGTATTTTAAGGTTTTCTATAATATGCAAAATTTAGTTAGTTTAAATCAGGTGTATCTAAAGTGCGCAACCACTGCCAATAGTGTTACTTATTTTTCAGTAAATACTAATGCCTAAATGTTAAAAAACTGCAATAAAATTGGGTATACAGGTAAAAGTGTTCAAACAGTTACATCTGCATTTCAGCAAATTTTAAGCAAATTTGGCCCCTCTACTTTATTTGAATATTCAAATATGAAACAAAAAACACGTCTCAGATATGTTTATATTTTGTCATTTAAAACTGGCAAATAAACACTGCATGCTCATATGAATATTTACTTAACAAACCTCCTTAGCAACCATTTATTTCCATAGCAACCGGAAAATAACCAGTCATCGGGCACTTATTTGACACATAAAAGGACCACTTCCAGCCTTCCTTTATCAGTGAAGGTTAAAAAAATCACAGTTGTTAATGTTGATTACAGCCAAAAAAAAAAAAAATTCAAGAATTATTATGCATGAGCTATGAATAGAGTGACATAAGCTATTTCATTGCGGGGGGGGGGGGGGAGGGGGCATATGCTGTCGCACTCTTACGTCTGTCTGTCATTTCATGTTTCAGATATTTGCATCAGGGCATTTCCTCTGCAAAGAATTGATGAATCTTAATAATGATTGCCGGATGTAAATCTGTTATAGGAAGTGACAAGTCACTTGTATATGGGTGTCATCGAAATATTTTTATGCAGAGTTATTGTACTTGGATTGTAAAAATCTCATGAAAATGAAAGTAGTGTTTGAGCTTTTTCTATTCAAGGGTTTGATAGATTTTAATGATATATCATACATTTTTAAACATGTAAATGAAAAGAACTTTACCAAGTGAAAACCTTATCATATTCCTTTTTTTCTGTTTATTAATTTGCTTATGGTTGCTATGGCAACAGAAAATGTTTTGAATTTTAGAATACGTGTATATGCAAAAATACGCTATTTTATGACATGAAAATTGCGAAAGCTCAGCAATCCTTGATGTTGTCTAAACTATCATATTTCATAATTTATGAACAAATTGGGTAGCCAAGTCTCCAATTCAATTTAATTCATTCGGGGATTGGGGGGGGGGGGAGGTTCAAATCGAAATTTGAAATTATTTTGGTTTTTTTTTCCTCGTGCAATTTAGATATTGATAACCTTTTTTAATTTATTCAACATGTTCAATACAACAAATTTAATAAAAAAGTAAAGGAGTTTAAGAATTATAATATTTTAAGATAATTTCTGACAATATGTGAATTTTTATGAAGATACATATTGTGACAAAAGACAAACTTCCTTAGCGACAAAATGTATACCTTAGCAACCAACGAAAACAAGGTGAACACTAAAGTAATAAATTTCTCAAGCATAAAATAAAGGTTTACCTGTATGAAAAATTAATTTCCCCTTCGATAGGGGGATAGATCTCGAAATTTCTTAACTTAAAATGTAAGTTATATGTCCGTACAACCAATACTACGCTCACAGTCAAGGAAAATAATTTTAGAGGGAGATTTTTCTATGTTAATTTCAGCGTAAAATCGTTGACGTTCTCCTTAGACTCGTGCCTCCTTTACACGGAGAGTTTATTGCGCAATAAACGTAAATTTGTTGCGCAATAAATTTGTTTGCGTTCACACGACAAAATTTATTGCGCAATAATTTTTTTTGCAATAACTTTATTGCGCATCAGACGCCAGGCGAAACTGTTGCGCAATAAATCTGACGCATGCGCATCATCATGCCAAGACAAGGAGATCGTTATACTTACGAATATAACTACAGTACGTACCAGGAGATTCACAACGAGATCGCGTTGATGGAGTAAGCTTACTCCATAATTCCCCAGAGTAATTTCTCTTTCTTCCTCCTCGCCCCCTTTGTTTACTCCATAGAAAACGCCATGCCCGCCGAGGAATTCCTCCAAAATACAGCGCGGGCCTTTATGGGCGGAGCTTAGTGGATCGAAGGCGGAGCTAACATGAATGCGTAATTCCCTCATCATCGGCTAAAGTCGCGATCTTTTAATGACACGCCTCTAGTTGAATGAGGGAACACAAAGATATTAGAGATTGACTTTGGTCCGTGTACTAAACCACAATTCAATTTTCCATTTCGGAATCATTAATGAAAAATTGAAAATTGAATCAATTTTTCATTTTTCATTTTCAATTTAGTAAATGAAAAATGGAAAATTGAACCAATTTTCCATTTTTCATTCAAAAATTTCAAATTGAAAAACGAAAATGGAAAATGGACTCAAATACGCTGTATTAAACCACAATTCAATTTTCCATTGCAAAAGTAAAAAACGAAAATGGAAAATTGAACCCATTTTCAATTTTCATTTTGAAAATGAAAAATGAAAAATTGGTTCAATTTTTCATTATTCATTATAAAAATGAAAAATGAAAATTGAAAATGGGTTCAATTTTCAATTTTCCTTTTTAAAATTTTATTTTCTTAATGGAAAATAGAAAATGGACTGTAAAAGGCTGTACTAAACCACAATTCAATTTCCTTTCCAAAATCCGTAATGGAAAATGAAAATTGAGTCAATTTTCCATTGTTGCACTCCGCGCGCTAATGCAAAAATGAAAAATGAAAAATTGAATCCATTTTCAATTTTTCATTTTTCATTTTCGTTTTAACGACACACGACCTGCACACCCCTATCTCTATAATCCAGAGGTCCAGCGATTAGCCAATCAGAGCGCTCGGTTAAACGTAAACAAAAGACTCTATCGACAGTTTGCCCTTTCTCTCGTTTCGCAAATAAACAGTCGTAAGAATTTTGTGGAAATAACATTTTATATGTTTTGTTTTTTGAAATGATATTATGAAATATGTTATCTTAGACAAATTTATGCAGCTCTCTCGTATTTTTTATAACATAGCTAATTGACAAGGCAATGCAATAAGCTTATTAAAAGATCATGGACTTTTAAAAAAAGTTTCCTTGTGTTATCGCCTATATTTCGAGTGAATCTACCAGAATTGTGCTTTTTTGCATAAAAAGAACTATGGACACTTAATTCGTATGAAGTTGAAAGTAATCCCTTTTTGAATAATTCATAACACGGTTGACGTCTGTGTTGTCAAAAGGTTATTCTACTACCACCGCTGTATATCCGGTAATCCTTTGGAAGGTTGTACACTATCAAGGGCGGATCTAGAGTGGAAAGCGGGAGGTTGGGTGTTGCATCGGCCCAAAGGGTCGATCCGAGGCACGAAATGCCCAGTGGAGGAGGGTACGGGAGGTAGATGTTCGGGGGGCCTCCCCGGGAATTAAGAAAAAAAGAATAAAATTGTGCAATCTGAAGCATATTTTCTCCTTATCATCTCGAATATCAGGACCATTTTAGGGATACCCTTTCAAATTAGTAGGGAGAGCCTGGGTTTATCTCGATCTTTTTTTTTCAGATTATTTGTACTTTAATACTTATTGTTTATTTGTCCCCGCAGTTACATGGATATAGAATTAGAATATTGGTATGATATGGTGCAAAATTTGTTTTCTTCATTTTGGTTTGTTTGTTTGTTTGTTTTTACATATAATTTCCAAATCCAATGTTTAATACATGTACATTTATATGTTTTAAACAAAATGTGAAGATTAAAAAAAGATCCATCTATAAGCATAAAAGCGTGAAGGTTACTATCCCCGTGCCATTTACATGTTTTGTAAATCATTTGACATGTTTATATGATTGTTCATTTCCGATAAAATGTAGAAATTGAAATGAAAGATATGATTACTACTTGGAATAAGGACCAATTTTCGGGCATACCAGAAACCCCCTGCGCGATGTACATTACAAAACTACTCAATAAAATATTGTTAGTACGACCAAATTTAGAACCTAAAAAGAATTGTATTTACAACCTCAATAAATTCTCTATTAAGGTGAATACATTAAAACAAAATCTTTCTAATTGGTGAATTGCTGACCATTGAGCAATTTCTACTGATGCTTTTGCAGGGTTTTTTCGATTGCTGATGTTACCAAAATAAAGCGAAACCCGGGGGGGGGGGTGTTTCCATGGGGGGGGGGAGGTATTGCCCACCACCACCACCACCACCACCCACCCCCTAAATCCGCCCTATTGAAACTTAAATGGTTTGATAGATATTGATTTCTAGTATCTAGATAGTAGATATCTAATTTTCATTCCGATATTTTGATTACGTCATGGGAAAATAAATGTTAAACATTGGCGGAATCAAGGGGGGGGGGGCACGCCCCCCCCCCCCCTGAAATCTGCAAATCATAGGTAAAACGATCATTTTCCATAAACAAAGAGTAAATATTAATAATTATTAACTACTTGTTATTTAATATAATTGTCAAATGCATCAATTTCAATTCATTAATCAATTTCAGTCATGAAAATGGGTCCAATAAGGCTGAAATTCGTTACCTTCTGGGGGGGGCGAAGTGGTCCCCCTAATAGGGCTCTGTCCTGGACCCGCTCGGGACCTAAGCGGTCCCAGGACCCCTCGCCAATTTTACGCCCCCTCTAACTCAAAAGCTGGATCCGCCACTGATAAAGTTTTCCATCTTCTCCATCGCCTGCTGAACAGCGCATGCCTCCATGTGACACATGTATTTCAAACATTAATATTGTTTTCATAGTACAAAAATGTAATTATCTCCTCTACATGTTATCCACATGATAGATTTACTGTAGTAGTGAAATTGTAGATTTCTTGAATGATATTAAGTTTAATTTCTTAACAAGTACTATCAGGGACGATAAGTGCCTGGAACTACATTTGTATATTGTATTTGGTTTCTTTTATAAATAAATTTTAATCTGTAATAATCAAATATTCTTGTGCATATTGCATATCAAGATATATGGTTAAAAATGGGGGGGGGGGGGGTTGAGCACTTTGCCGAATTTTCACTAAAATATTAGTTTACCATCTATTATATTGATTGATCAGTGCCGGGCGTAGCTTCGATGTGGACGGTAAGCAGGGGCCGGCGGGCCTAAATCCTCAAATGGGGGGGGGGGGTGCATAATCATACACTTTTTGTGGAATGACTCGCAAGGCATGAGGGGTCTATGTGGGGAGGGTATAATGGAAGTTGATATCCCTACATCTGGAAAGGGGTTCGGGGGCCTCCCCGAGAATATTTTGAAAAAAAGTCAAGCAAATCTGTACTCTCTGTCCCATGAATGCGTCATGTCATGGTTTGGCAAACCTACAAACGGATAACTTTTGCGCCAAAAAAAAAAGAAACCTGCAAGTAACATTCTTCATGGAAAAAAAATATTTAAATCACAAACCCCTCGCGCTTTTATACAAGTGAAAAATCTGTGAAGTCCGATTAAATTTAAAAATCAAAATATGGGGAATGTAAAACGATTTTTAAAAATGCCTCGGATTACACCATTTTGTCATAAAAATCCGAAAATTTCGCGTACGATTTTAGATTTTTTTTGGGTCTCTTTGTTCATTTTTTTCCAAGATATACAAGGATCATTGAATCGATTTATTTTGATTTTGACCATGCATAGCACCATAACCTTTAAAATCGGCTTGAGCAACGATCATGCCGGCTCGCTTGATGTCAGTGACGCTGCGCGTGCAAACAACGTCTACCCCTGCGTTAATCCAATTATCTAATTAGCAGTTACTCCGTTTATTGAATCGCCAATTTAACTTTTGACTGTCAGAGTGAAACAAGTATTAATATTCAATGTCTTTTAAAACGACATTATTCAAAGCGTGTTCACGTTACAAAACCGTTGGACTTCATGTGCAAGATGTGCCCTCTATGTTGATACAATAAAATCAACAGAAAGTCTGAAACACGGGCTACTTTTATGTTACTTTCACGGTGGTTTCAGTGACACATTTAAAAAATTTCATTTTAAAAACAAAACATATAACATGTTATTTCCACAATAGCAACTGTTTATTTGCGAAGCGAGAGAAAGGGCAAGCTGCCGATAGAGACTTTTGTTTACGTTTGAAACGAGCGCGCTGATTGGCTATTCGCTGGACCTCTGGATTATAGAGATAGGGGTGTGCAGGTCGTGTGTCGTTAAAACGAAAATTTTTGAAAAATGAAAAATTGAAAATGGATTCAATTTTTCATTTTTCATTTTTGCATTAGCGCGCGGAGTGTAAAAATGGAAAATTGACTCAATTTTTCATTTTCCATTACGGATTTTGGAAAGGAAAATTGAAATGTGGTTTAGTACAGCCTATTACAGTCCACTTTCTATTTTTCATTAAGAAAATAAAATTTTAAAAAGGAAAAATGAAAATTGAACCAATTTTCAATTTTCAATTTTCACTTTTAAAATGAGAAATGAAAAATTGAATCAATTTTTCATTTTTCATTTTCAAAATGAAAATTGAAAATTGAAAATGGGTTCAATTTTCCATTTTCGTTTTTTACTTTTGCAATGGAAAATTGAATTGTGGTTTAATACAGCGTATTTGAGTCCATTTTCCATTTTCGTTTTTCAATTTGAAATTTTAAAATGAAAAATGGAAAATTGGTTCAATTTTCCATTTTTCATTTACTAAATTGAAAATGAAAAATGAAAAATTGATTCAATTTTCCATTTTTCATTAACATTTCCAAAATGGAAAATTGAATTGTGGTTTAGTACACGGACCGACTTTGACACTGTATGTACAGTATTCTAATTCTTTCTATTGTTATTTTGGAATCTGGTTTCTGCTTTTGTCTTTGACTTTCATTCTATGGATATTGATGAGATATCATAACGTAAATCAATACACAAATTGATCATTTGAAATAAAAACCTAATGGATGTAATTTACATGTACATGAATTGTCGTGGCAAACTGATACGGCAGGGAGGGGCTCAATTTCACCTGGTTACCAGTAGCGTTTACTTTTCACCAGGTGATATAAGCTTCCCGGTATAAAAATGACATGTAATGAGTATATACTCTAATTACTAATGTACGCACAGTCTCTCCTACCGTAAATTATTCTAATTCGTCTCAGTAATTGAATTATCCCCGCCCGGTCAGGTAGTGCACATGACATCGATTAAAAATATCTTTAAACCCATAAAAATATTAAATAACGTACATGTACATTATTATAAGCCACTATCAAGAGTTACTTAATATTAGACAATGCTTACAATATCTACAAGATCTTCATTTTATTTTTATATTCAATCAGTCACAGATATATCCAACATTTGTGAGAAAAAGGGTCAAAGTACAAATGTACCGTAAAGGTTCACCCAGATAAACATATTATCATGACCATGGAATGATAATTATTTTACTCCGATTAAGAGGAACATCATAACATGCAGGTCATTTTTCTTTAGCTTAGATGCATTGTGTTTACGTAGACTTATTTAAGTCCTTGGTAAAACGTTTCGTATAATTTTTCTTTTGCGTGGATTTTTAAGATAAATTCTCAGACATCGAATGAATTTCTTCTGCCCATTCCCTTTTCTCAAAGATATATATACATGTATTTATTTCCCGCCGGGACACACGTACATGATCAGTGATTAGGAAGAATATTAAAGAGTTCATGGGACAAATGACCCTTACGTTTAAAAATAATGGAACATTTTCGTACTGAATTCGCCAAATAAATTTATCAATGAAGCTTCCCGATTAACATGATCATGATGATTAGGGAGCGACCATTTGATTTTTATGGGGGGGGGGGGGGGGGGGGGGGGCAGGAAGACTTGCCAGCCGAATTTTTTTTTCGGCCATTTTAAGAGCCGGAAAATTTTTTTCGCTGGCCTTCGGGCCGGATTATTATTATTATTATTATTTTTTTATTTTCCAATGTTGTAAATTACTCTTAAGTTTAAGATCGGTTTCACAGGAGAGTACATTTATCTTCGTGTATACGTTGGACAAAATCATATTTTAATATGTGATACTCTGAAAATATCAACAATGCTAGCAATATCTCAGCAGTTCTCGCCGTTGCTGTGAGTATTTCAATAAAAATCGGTACCTTTACTCTTGAAGTGATCGGTGACTGTTGCACTTTGTTGAACCACCTGAATTTTGATTTTGACGAGTGTCGACTTTTCGATGCTTCACTGACTGTTCCGATTTTTCTCATATCAATTATACGGGAGAATTGATTAGACTCTGAATAGACGAATAGAGAATTTTAATCTTAATCTATAGTTATTAAATATTTTGTTTTACGTCCTAAACTTTTCTTAAAAGGTATCCTCCCGCCAGGCATGAAACACATGATCAGTATGAAGATATTTGAAGAGGATGACTGAAAACATAAAAGATAAAAATTTAGATGTATAATGCTGACTATTTTTTATAAAAAACACCTAAAATTAACGATAGTACAGGCAATTTTACGGAATTTAAGATCATATACTGATTTTTAACCCTCCCCCATGCATGTTTGTGTGCGCGTGGTTTTTTTTCTGAGCGCCCGCGGACGTAAAACAAAAGAGTTAGTTACCGTACTATGGCCTTACTTTGCGTACACGTACATTGTCAGTAAACTACATGTGCATGTACATTCAGTTGAAAATCAATAAATGAAGAATTTTCTAGATCCGCCCGTGTTAATTGACTTGTAAACCCGTGAACTCGTTAGTACATGACATTACAATAAAATCAATTTTGTTTATTATTTCTTTTATTTTTCATAACAGGTTTAGTTTATTTCCTGTCAAAAATTAATATATTTCGCTTGAAATATATTTAGCGGAAAATAATCTATTATTCTGACTATAATAATGACAAATATGGACAATGACCATATCCCAATACATAGTACAAAATCGATGATTGGACATCCCAAAGTAATCTCATTTTCGAATCCTTTAAGGTGGTATACTCACTGTCAAAACACATGACTGTACAATAAATTGGAAACCGTACGAGAATTGGGGGTTTGATACCCTGCTTTCCAACATACTTGAATGATGTAACCGTAATATATCCGGAAAGTAAACCAGAAGTCTCTGATGAGACTGAAGCTCTACTGGCTGTTTTGTTAAATTCACTGAACTGACATCCATTTTCCAACCCTGGGGGATAGGGGCTCACATAAAATATCAGATGCACATCTACACCACAGACACATAATACGTGTAATGCAAAAAGAATTTACTCTCCATGAATTACCAGTATATTTTCTGAGATCTGGCGTTCACAAGATTACAAAGACTTATATAGGAGAAAATGATCACACCGATTTTCAAAGACCGGTCAGTCTTAAACAGAATCTCAGGCACACAGTCAGACCACAGACTCATGAAATGGAAAAAGAAATATCTCTCTACAGTATCAAATATACTTTCTGAGAACTGGTGTTCACTAGATAACATAGAGTTAAATAGGAGAACATGACCACACCGGGTATTTCAAAAACTCTGGAGGTCAGATGCTGAAACAAAAAAGCAGGCACACACATAGACAAGAGATTGATTATAATGCAAACAGAATTATCTCTCTATCAATTATACTTTCTGAAAATTGATGTTCACAAGGTAACATAGACTTATATAAGAGAAAATGACCACACCCATTTCCAAGACCCTGGGGTTCTGGGGCTCAAACAAAATATCAGGGGCACAACTAGACCAGAGACTGATTTTAATACAGACAGAGTTATCTCTCTATCAATTATACTTTCTGAGAATTGATGTTCACCATGTAACATAGACTTATACATGTATAGGAGAAAATGACCACACCCATTTCCAAGACCCTGGGGTCAGAGGCTCAAACAAAATATCAGGGGCACAACTAGACCAGAGAGTGAGATACTGATTATATTGCAAAAATATTTATTTCTCAATCAATTATACTTTCTAAGAATTGGAGTTAGATTACATAGACATATATAGGAGAAAATGACCACACCCATTTTTGAAGACCTTGGGGGTCAGAGGCTCAAACAAAATATCAGTTGTACAACTGGACCCACTACTGATTATATTGCGAAAAGAATTATTTCTCTATCAATTTTACTTTCTGAGAATTGGTGTTAGATTACATAGACATATATAGGAGAAAATGACCACACCCATTTTTGAAGACCCTGGGGGTCAGAGGCAAAATATCAAGTGCACAACTAGACCAGAGACTGATTATATTGCGAAAAGAATTATTTCTCTATCAATTGCACTTTCTGAGAATTGGTGTTCACTAGATTACATAGACTCGAATAGGAGAAAATGACCACACTCAGTTTTGAAGACCCTGGGGGTCAGAGGCTCGAACAAAATTTTAGGTGCACAACAAGACCAGAGACTGATTATAGTGCAAAAAGAATTTATTTCTCTATCAATTATACTTTCTGATAATTGGTGTTCACTAGATTACATAGACTTTTACAGCAGAAAATGACCACACCCATTTTTGAAGACCCTGGGGGTCAGAGGCTCAAACAAAATATCAGGAGCACAACTAGACCTGAGACTGATTATATTGCAAAAAGAATTATTTCTCTATCAATTACACTTTCTGAGAATCGGTGTTCACTAGATTACATAGACTTATATAGGAGAAAATGACCACACCCATTTTCCAAGACCCTGGGGATCAGAAGCTCAAACAAAATATTAGGTGCACAACTAGACCATGGACCAAACTAAATGCAAGAAGAATTAGCTTTCTATCATTTACGGTTTCGGAGGAGTTGCGATCACAAAAAAAATTGTTAACAGACGGACAGACAGTTCGACAGACAGACAGACGGATGGACGGACGGACGGACGCAGGACAACATGGTATCGCATAAGCTCGACTGGTCTTTGACCAGTAGAGCTAATAAGAGAGAGAGAGAGAGCGAAGCCATTCAGAAAGCGGAATGGCTAAGTGTAGGATATATCCTTTCTTTTAGAATTTGCACACCCTCTCTCCCGGGATACGCTCATGATAAATTTCGTATGTATTCCTCTTACATGTTTTTTTTTTTTAATTTTGCACAGAATTACAGGTATTTAAACATATTTTGTATGAAAAAAAACAGTAAATTATTTTTTCGATAGCAATAAAATTCTTAATACAAGAAAAAAAGAGGGGGTTCCAAGTCTCTGCTGACTACTTCTTTTAATACATTTGAGAAAAATCAAATACTTTAAGCGAAAGGAGGCTAAAACACTGCATATCAATCCAACTTCGGATTTAGGAGAGGGACGCATTCATAACCCCTACCCTTTTTTATTGCCAATTGTTACTGGGTTTTCCCCCTTTTGTAGCAGAAAATCAAGTGCAGATCGAGGTTCCATGGACTTGCCCCTGCACACCTATAAACACCATCCACTGTTTACATTAAAAGTCATTGACTTCGTACAGTCAGTTATCAATATATATCGAACATTCAAAAACAATGTTTCAATAACATGTATAAGATACATCTGTAAATTTTGAAAAAAAATATCGGGACAAATGGCATGATTTATGAGCACTCCAACAGTATTTTACTAAATTTCCCTCGAAATGATTAGGACATTGTCAAAAGGATGTGCACAGAAAAATTCAATATCGCATTTTTCGCTCGCTTGGCTCGCCAAGGAATTACGACTCAAACTTAACATGCACAGCATGCCCCGTAATGTTCCTCTTACAAATGTAAATTAAAGTTACGCTTTCTTCCTCTCTGGTTACGTTATTGATAAAGGGTTAATGCAAAACATAATTTAAAAATCTCGACATCATATGTACAGAACGGACAATTTTTTCGTACCTAAAGTAGCTGTGTTACTGTAGCTCAAAGCCGTCAACGCTTCAAACTGAAAACTGTCCATGTTGACATGACCACCAAAAAAATCCTCAACCAATAGAATAAAAGCAATACGAATAAATCCGATTTACATTCAAATACTGTTGTTAACAGTTAAAATGGTTGTGTACATGCATGCATGTTAAGCAACCTCATACGAGTAAATTACATTAACTCCTCATTACTCGACCTTTCTCTTGAATTAAAGCCAGTTTCGTCCAAAAAAATCATTCTATGAGCCTATTTTTGATGCATGTAGTTCATAAATGCTTGAGTGTATTGCATATTTGCATCAGTAAATCTTTCTGCAGATGGTTTTGAAAGTTTCTTTAACGTAAATGGTCCCGATGACAATGAACTTTTAATGGCTCTGTTATATTATAATAGTTGTGATACTCACATTTGTTGCAATTACATGTAATTAAAATTTCATCCTGTAGTTCTTTATGAGTAATCGTTGGGTTATTTCGATTTAAGAATTCGAGATATTTCGAGTCATTCGTTTCGAACAGTTTCGGTCTCCCAACATTGGACAGCAAATCTCCATTTTTGTCGAAATTTTTATTCGAAAACAATGATTCCCAAGCACGTGTAACACAGTTTTAACTCGTCTGCGACCTTTTTGCTTTACACCTCAATGAAGAAATATTTTCTTCATTGGCACCGCAATTTCTAAGTTTTGAAATTACATGCATTAACAGCTATTGTCTCCGAAAATATAAGGACTCTCTTAAAGATTCTTATGATTAATGAGACCAGTGCAAATCACCAGGGGTAGATGCAGTTTTGGGTATTGATATCACTGCTTATTTTAGTTTAGATAAGTTCAACTATGAAAATCTCATATTGAAAAAAATAATTTCAACTTGAAAAAAAAAAGTTCTTTGGAAAATGAATATCAATAAATATTGTTTAAACTAAACTAATTCCCTATCGTTTCTCATTCTTTCCTCTTTAAAGGTGTACAGTTTTCTAGATCCACTCCTGATTCATAGGTCTACTAACATCTGTACAGATTTTATGACATTGACCATGTTTACAGTGATAAGGATCTGTATCGTGTACCTTGCCATTGTACTCCTAATCCTATAATTATAGCTTGTGACAGACCCCATCCGCGATGACAATGTTTATATTGGTTCTTATCAATTTTATAAAACATTTATACCCAGATTTATACTAAACAGTCACTTTTAACTATTATGACCAACATGTCGGACGTCGTGAAACTCGCGTTTCTGCGGAATGCAATATTTGTGACTTACGGAATTACGGTTACCATTGATTTTGTGAAAAATTAAGAAGTGAAATATCTGCATTAAATAACATGTCCGCTGAGACAATGAATCGTGACGATCAAGGCGACTGGGTAGATGCAAATGAAAAGTCCTTCTCAAAAATTGCACTGCAGTATAGGCTGCAAGACATGTTTCAAAATTTGGACCAAATCCACGCATGTGAAAGTCTTTGGAAGGTTGCCATTCATTGCCAAATAGTTATTCTTTGAACATAGTGGTGAAACGAGATAAAGAAGATCCTGACTACAGTCTCAAAGTGGCGCGAAAAAAAAAGTTTTCGAAATCACATCCAAGTCCTTTAGAACTTGACATTAAAAAAGAAGAAATGAAATATAATGAACTATGTGTAAAAGTATATTTATTGGAGGACCTTTATTGTCTAAATGTTACTGAAAAAAGTTTCTGTGCGGGAATTGTCTTCTGAGGGTTTCGAAATCCCACAACAAACGAAATTGTAAGGCGCGATCATGTGATGAATTACGCAAGTGTGGCAGTCTTTCTTCTCATGAAAATGTTATGACAGTCAGGGCTTGAAATTCATAGAAATTCCAAAGGAGCCATATGGGCTCCTAGTTCTGGAATTCAAGGAGCTCGTACCAAAATTCAAGGAGCCCGTAAATATTAAAGTTTCTAAATGTTTACATTAATTACATAAGATAATTGATGAAAGCAAGCAAATTATTTATTGTGAAAGACCATCTTTGACAGTAGTTTAAACACAACGTTGAAGTAAATCATTTGGGTCCAAGTAATCTTTACAAAGAAAGCTGACAATTAATTTTTACTTAGCTTAAAATATAAGAGCGCCTCCCCCTCCCAAAAATTTAATAGTAAGAACATTATATTATAAAATGTGCGTGTGTACATGGGTTCATGAATTGGGGTTTTTCTTCATCTTTTTTTTTGGGGGGGGGGTCATTTTATACAAGTTTCTTTTATTCTTTCTTTCTTTAGTCGCTAACCACAGTACATGTCATGTGTAACATACGATACTCTGCAAAGTATTATGGTACATGCACTGAGGCGACTCGGGATTTAGCACCGCTGCAATCAATATACTAGAAACGCCATCTACGAAGAAATTGCACAGAATTTATTTACAATAATCTACCTGTAACGAGTCTAACGACACGTTAGATGAACAACATTCACAAACCGCTACAGACACAACAAGTATTAGCTTTTACAAAAAGCTTGCGTCAGTTAGCTGACTTTAAAAATTGAATGTTGTAAACTCTAGTAAGGAAAAAATAGTAATTACTCATTGTTACTCTTGTATTTCTGGTCATCTTCCGTTGTTGCATTTATTCCGATTCAAGCGACGGAAATTACCGAGGATGTGCGATCGTTCTAGGACGTATCGCTACAAGGACTTTTCGATGCATCTTTCGTAATAAATTGCATTGAAACGATATGACAGGTCATTGAATTGTCAGGTCACCTAGACTCTTGAGCCGACCTGATGTAAGGATCTTATGTACAAGGTTTGAATAACCTAGACGAATATTTGCATTTTTTGCAATTGTCGACCAATCAAATTTCCAAGAGGTATTCTATCCGTGCAAGTAGGTCTCGAATGATTACAGTATACCGTCAGTCATGACTGACGGTAATAATCTATCTGTAACGACAAGTATTTAAAACGCGGTCGACGAAGAAATTGCACAGAATTTATTTAGGCGTAATATTTCATAGTTTGACATGTACATATTTTGGCATAGTTTAACAACTATTTCATAGTTTGAACATGTACATATTTTGGCATAGTTTAACAGCCCCATCCTTTGAATGCTAAATTTTTTATCACTGCAAATCAAATCAACGACTGATTTGTAATAGTTTTAAAACTACTTCGATAACAAATATGCAACTTTTAATTTTTAAATAAGATTGTTTTAGAGGGACCGGGGGGGGGGCTGGGGATTCAGCCTATAATCTTGAAAAAGGTACAATCCTGAAAATAAAGTTTTTTTTTTAATTCAGTGGGTCCTAGCCCCCTCAAAATCCTCCAGATCCACGCTTGTCAGGTCGTAGAGAATATGTGTAGAATAATGATTATGTAAAGAACCTTTAAAGGGAGCGAAACACTCCGTATGGTTATTTTCACATGACCTTATATGGGCGTGCCTATATGCCTGGTCTTACAAGGTGTGAAGACATCGCCTCTCCCTGTACAGAGGATGATCGTTATACAGGTAGAAGCGCAGGGTAACTGAAAAGGTGTGAACAACTTGTGAAGCATCGTTTGAAGATTTGGTTATGGTTGGCGTTCGGCGATTTACTTAAAATTTTGGAATTCAGTGTATATATATAAGGATGGGGGGGGGGGGGTTCTTATTGTATTATGTACATTTGTTTTATTATAAGGCTATCCATATAAGAGTCATATAATTTTGTTTCCTTTTTTTTTTTTTTTTGCTTTTATTTGGGGTTGGGGGTGGGGGTGGGGGTTGGTCTTTGTCTATTGATTTGCTTTTCTTTGAACGCCGGTTTTTTTTTTTTTTTTTTTTTTTAATTATTTTGCTTTTTTTACATGATTCATCTTTCTTGAATCAACCGATTCGATTTTTTTTGCGGACTTGTTTGGAACCGTTTGAACAAGGAGCACGCTTTTTTTTTTGTATTATCGGATGGTCTTTGGTTTTCTCTGAAAGTCTTATCGTAAACAACTTTTATTTTTTTCCGATCACATGACTTCATAGGCAAGATACTAATCAAGAAGCCATATTTATACTGTATTTTTAGGAGCTAGGAAAGGAGCTATATATTTTTTTTATTGAAATGTTGACTGGAACTCATTCTTATTAAAAGTTTTGATAGAAATGTTTATTTGAGAAAGAAAGAAGCTTGCATAAAAATGACAGAGGCTATTTCATGAACCATGCACACACGAACAAAGAAAATATTCTACTCTTTCCCGATTAGTATCATACAGGTAACGTTTACACTTTAATCCCTTGAGAGCTACCCACAGTTTAGCCACTCATGCGAAACAGAGTAAACCTAGGTGTGAAAGAGTAACCTAAAAATTCATACTTAGTATCACGGTAACGTGAACATGTAACAAAAAAACAAACACAATCAAAAGTTCGACCTTTTTTCGGCATGATTTTGTAGGTACATATAGGGTCGGGTTAGCCGAAACACACCTATTTTTTCAGCCTAATTGTCAAATTCTCTATAGACAGTAGAATTGATAAAGACAATAATATACATGTATGTAGATCTGTCTTTACGTGTTCGTTCTCAGCCATTTTACTTTATAATCCTCAATACAATTTAGTTTTATGTTTTGTTTCGTTTCCTTTCGCTCTGTTTTGTTTCGTTTCGATTTATTTCTGTATTTCTTTTCGTTGACATGTGAAAAAAAAAAAGATAAATAAAATAATGTTTATCTTTAACATGTTTAAGGTTTCTGCTTGATTATATAAGATGGAACGATAAAGGACTCATTTGACAGAAAGGGGTTAATATGATATTACTTATTAGGTCAGCATAGTTTTTTTTCGGATTAGTCATGCTAATACAGGACAAGGCGAAGCTTGATCAAACTGACAAATCTCTGACAAACATATATAATAACTGTTTTATTTTGTCAAGGACCAAAACCTCCGGGTTATTATTATTTTTTTTTGGGGGGGGGGGGGGGGTTGCTGCTGGTGCTCTACAGATATTTAGACGGCGTGCTCGTGATGCGATTTATGCACTCTGATTGGTCCGAACGTGTCCGAGGCAAGATAGAATGGTAATGGCTGACGCTTGTGGGTGAGTTGCTCCGTAATTATAATCATTCCGATTACTTTCCTCCTTTTTTTCCCAAATTATCTGCATGGCCTCTCCTCCCGTCGGACGTCGAACTGAAATAATCATAGTAATTCCGCCTTTGACAGTAACCCTGGAGCGATTAGGGGTCGGATCTCAATGAACGCTAACATTGAACATTTAAAAGATCTTTTTGGTTTTTTTTAATTAAATTTTGTCAGCGGAATTGTGGGAAACATTTGAGCCGATGGGGACATATGAAAATAACAAGAGGCCCAGGAGCCACATCGCTCACCTAAGAACACTGAGGACAAGCCAATATATCGATATTAAACGGTCGGCATTAAGAATTGCAGATTATACAATATTTAGAAAAAATGTTTCGCTGTTACATTTCTTGCAATAAATATGATGCTTTCAAAATAACCATTCATGGGAAGAACTAAAAAAAAATTGTCAAAAATGATAAAAATTTTCATCCCCCTTCCTGTTTGATAGTCTTTAAAAATCATTAAAAAATCAAAAATAAACTTTTCGGCGTTTTTTTCACTGAAGCATTCTGCTTAATAATGGATTATTTAAACTAAATTCCAGAATTCCAAGAAATGAAATATTAGGAGAAATCTTTTTGCTTAAAAAAATGTCACAATAAGAAGTGAACAACGCGTCAAAAATACAAAAACAAAATGAGCAAACTTGAATCATACATCCTTCTAGATACAATATTCAGTAAAACTGGAGATCATTTTTAAAGAGGGCTATCCTCTGTGGTCTACAGTATTTGACCCCTTACTGAAGGGTTCTGATCGAAATGAACAACCTTGGTAGCGGACCTTTTGTACTTCATGTATACCAAATTACATTAAAATCCTCCCAGCTGTTTCGAGACGGTGAAAATAGGAAAAGTTAACCGACTGACGGTTGAGAGACGTCGAACGTCGGACAAACCGATATGGCAGTGAGCTGAACATAAGTCAGTCAACCAAATATAGAGATAAAAGTGACAGACCATCATTTTCTTAATTTTGAATTATGCATGGAATGTGCTCATTGACATTTCCTATATAAAGTACTTTATTGTCTGATGCGTAATGTAAAGTGCCTCAAAGATCATAACACTAGCAAATTCTAAACAAAAAAGGTATTTGCAAGCTGACAGTTTGGGAAGTATAAGAATGAAAGAGTCATATCTTTATTCTCAAAAGAAATTACATAGATGTGCGTCGCTCCCGTAAAATATATATGAAAGGCCTCAGTCCAAATTCAACCTTCACTACAGTTCGGGTTCATTTAATACATATTCTTTTATTGTGTCTTCAAAAATTAAAACAGCATTATTAATTTGTACTATACTGTATATTTATTTGTCATTCAATGGAGATTCGAATGAAAAAAAATCCCATAAGTTTTACCGGTTTACAAAAATGTACTGTGTTTGTCAGCCAAAGGAGTTACTGCAAATGGTACTCAACGCGTAATTACTCTTTGAAAGCGGAATTTCTTTTTATTGGTGCATTATTCATGCGAATGAACCAATCTTATTAAACTAGATATCTACATGCTCCTGATTGTTTTATGTCGCGTAGCGACAAATTCTACGCGACATAAATAAAATCGGGATGTTTTAATCAGATTGGTGAATGAACATTCGATATCAGTGTACAGTAAACGCATCTATCATAAACCTGAATAAAGACTTCTCATTTTAGTGAATACTAAAGGGGGTGGACATGGTGAAAGGGAGGTTGGAGGAAGGGGCGAGAGAAGGAAGGGGGTAAGGACCCCCGCCCCTTAAATTTGTCATAATACTAGGACAAATGTAAGAATAAAGAATTAGGGAATCACACCAATAAGTCTTAAATGGAGGAATTTCTCTGATTTTATAAAGTTAAGTACAGATTTTGTTTTTACTTTGACACTACCAAGAGGAAGACCGCTCCAACGCGCAATTACTCTTTGAAAGCGGAATTTCTCTTTTAAGCGTTGCATTATTATTACGAGGCTGGAGCTCCCTCACTTTTTGGTGATAGTTTCTTGAACCGCTTCCGAAAACTAAATTTTTTTTCTCTTTAATTTTGCAAAAAAAATGTATGTGCGGTTCAAGAACGGAGTAACTCGAAACTGTAATCTAACCCTTATTTACTGATAATGAAACAGGAACAGGTAAGACACGGTCCATTTAATATTCGGGGTTGGGGGGGGGGTGCTCGAAAACAAATAATTTTGCTCTGAATTTTAATTAATAAAATAAATTTGCTTATGGTATGGCAGAAGAAATAATCTTGCTCTTACAAGTAATCCGAATTTGAAGAATTAATATAAAATTTCGCTTCAAATTCCGGAAAATTCTTTATCAGGAGACAATTTGATGGGAATCGCATGTTCATCCAGATGCATCATTGATTAATAATGATGCGCCACTAAAAAGAGAAATTCCGCTTTCAAAGAGTAATTACGCGTTGGGACTGTCTTGCTCGTGGTATAGTGTCAATTTAAGGTACAAATCTGTAGGATCTATAGAATCACACAATTGGCACATCTTCAGGTAAACGATAAAATACATTATAAGGAAAAGGCCAAATGGGAATGGGGGGTAAGGACCCCTGAATAATATAAAAGAAGGGAGGAGATCTCCAACAAGACCGCGTTGCAGTATCAACAATCTGAAATCCTAAAAAATAAAGTCCTAAGTCTTAATATTTGTATCATCGTCTCTTTGTTGTTTTTTTTTAATTTATCTTTTGCGTGTCAGCTTTTCTGTGAACAATTTTCTTTTGAAGCTGGGCTCCCCCCTCCTTTCTGAAATTCTGGATCCACCACTGGTACATGTATATTATAAATGACCTGCGACCCCAGAAACATAATGCATGTGCATACATGATGACGTACGTGCCTGAGTTAGTAAATAGACATAGTCTTGACTGTTTTGTCTATATTTTTTTCATATTTTATTTACTCACTCCCATATCGGGAGTTCGCTTCTTTTCATGTGGTGGAGGTTTTTGTTTGTTTGCTTTGGTTCCTGTTTTTTCCTGATTTTCTATGCCTTCAGTTTCTGATTTTCTGAATTATCGATTTTGTGCTGTATACAGGGATATGGTCATTATCCATATTTGTCATTTAAAAAGTTGGGAGCAGGGGTGAACGCTGGTTCCTACTCGAGGTTTTCAGCTATTACTGATAACGTATTATAACAATTGCTGAAAAATTAACAAAGGTCTATACTTTCGACGCCTTCTAAAATATACTTCCGTGATCAAAAATACCGATCAAACACGGTAGAATAAAAAAATTACTATCAATGAATTAAACATTTAATTTACTTGGTATCGTACAGCATTAAATTAAATTTTATACTTAAGTGTGCAATCGTTTACATGTATATGTAAAATAGATTATATCAATGTGAAGTATCCAGAGTACGGATTAAGAAGCTTTTCCGTATGAACGGGAAAATGACTTGCATAACTCATGATACTTTTAATATTCATCTTACTGCAAAGTCGTGCGTTACAGTACTTGTATATATAAACGCATGCAAAAATTCGTTTCACCGTCTAACAGGAAACAAATCTTATTTTTCCTTCCATCAGATACATCGAATGATATAATGTATTTTACACATCCAATATTCAGGTGTTTATAAAATACAGGAGTAGGATAAACAATTATGTATTTCTTTTCAGTGGCGGATTCAGGGGGTGCGGAGGGGGCGCCCGCCCCCCCCCCGGCACTGACCCAAAATTTTCCAAAAACAGGTATATTTTGGCCCATTTTCAGTCAAAATCGGCAAAATTCGCCCCTTGACCCCCCGGCAAAGGGGGCGCTGGATCCGCCACTGCTTTTTTTCCCTTATTTCCTTTATTACAGTTTTACTTCCTACATGATTTGCTGGTTTAATAATTCATATTCATTTTTCGTACATCACAGGAAATTCAAACTACAGACATGTGTATAGACTGCCTTTTTAACATCTCGGGTTTCTCTATCTCTACGTACATAATCCTGAATATTGCATTTTTATAAATGTAGTATATCTATGCGAACATGTAAGATAATGATTCTTTAAATTGTTACAACATTTATAGAATCGTTCTAATAGGAAACATTTACGTACAGATCTAGTGTATTTTTCAGTTGTTTGACTAGCCTATCGCGATTTTACTCTCTACAAAGAGATTTTACGCGACCCGAGATGCTCCATCAAGCGAATATTAGCCCCGCCTACAAGCACTCGGTGTTTACCCCGGCTAATAATTAAATATGCATAAACGCCGCCTCCGATCATTAGCCCCGCCCACAAACACTCCGAGTTTTTCGGGGTAAATTTTGTTCGCGTTGAGCTCGCTTTGCCCCTCATCAGCCCTCCTAAAAGCCCTCCACCGATGGAGGAATTGGCCTTTACTCGTTAAATTTTTACTCCATCGATGGCGATCTCGTTGTAAAACTCGTGATAGGTACTGTATTCGACGTCTCTATTTTTAAGATTCTATTAAGACATTTCGATTTTTGGTATATCTATTAGTCTGGACCCCTTGTAGAGAATGACATCATAACTGAATGACGTCATATTCTAGACTGAAATGACAAATAAATGAATGTTTTGTTACATAGGATTCATCTCAAAATAGCCTTAAATTTAGACTTTAGGAAAATTATTCTAACAATGTTTCATTTAGTCCGACTTGCAGACCTACAACGGTGTTATCTGTTTTTTCGTCTTCGGTCTGACTGCTATGCATAGGCAAAACTTGAGAATTTCTGTGCGAAAAAAAATTCGGCAAGTCGTCCTTTTTTTGACAAATTCCAGTCTCTTCAACCAAAAAATAACTCACCCAATCCTCCTGCCCCTAAAAATCCCCTCTAAGCCTGGTTTCACCTCTTCTTTTCTTCCGATTTTCCTCTGATCGACGACAGTTTGTCATGCACACAGAGGTGAAACCAGGCCTAGAGGGGATTTTTTAGGGGGAGAAGGACTGGATGAGTTATTTTTTGCTTGAAGAGACTGGAATTTGTCAAAAAAGGACGACTTTCCCGAATTTTTGCTCGCACAGAAATTCTCAAGTTTTGCCTATGCATAGCAGTCAGACCGAAGACGAAAAACAGATAACACCGTCGTAGGTCTGCAAGTCGGACTATGTTTCATTAAGTTATCCGTTGTGCATTTTAATTCATGATTTTTGTGCATGTTCATAATGTCACGAAGAAAAAAGTTACTTTTTGTAACATTTTGTTAAGTTATGATAGTTATCTGAAATTCATATTTTTACTTTATTAATCTAATTTTTGAATCTTTAAAATTGCTTTTATGATAAATTTTATATTTAGATATATTTGAATTTTGAACTAATTTTCCCGATTTGCATTTTGAAATTTAAACTTTTTGAATTTTATTTTTGGCAGTTTTCTTTAGTCTTTAAATTAGACCCGAGGCATGACAATAAATTAGTTAGTCTACGATTTCTTTAGATTTCACAATTCTTTAGATATGTCCCCAAGCCACAAATCACCTTCTCCTAAAAAATCTTCGGACACTCTGAGAAATTGTTTGCTCAGGTGTACCCAACATAATGGTTGCGCAACTCATTGATGTCAATCTAAAATTGGTCTTTTGTTAAGAAATTACTCGGACCGACTAATTGTTTATTTAATTATTTAAGTGACCACGGTCCGAGCCATCCATACTCTGCGTGATAATTCAAAATTATATTCCTACGCGTGGATCTCAGAAATTTCATTGGCTAGTTCTTAGAAAGTACCAAAAAAGTAGATCCACCTGGGAAGAAGTCCGCGTCCAAAGCGTCACTTTTCATGTGCGCTTCGCAGTAAATGGACGAAACTTAATTTCGGACTTTCTTCAATTTTTGCAGGTAAATATGCTATATTACTCTTATATCAATACATCAATTTATCTATCTATTCAAAAAGTTAATTTTTGAATTATATTCATTAGTATCATGTTTATGTCATGCATGTGGTTTGGCCAAATTTAAGAATTGTCTTGAATCTTAATTTGTGCAGTGATATTGATATTTGTGTATAAAATGTTACTTTCATTTTTGGGTTGAAATAAGTTTATATGACCTTGGATAATCAGTATGCTGATTGATGTATCATACTGTAGGTTTAAACTGTACCCATGAAATGACCCCTTTATGACATAATAGCGTGTCCTTGACCTTGATTTTTGCATTTGACCTTGATATCCGTACTTGTCATTGATTTTGTATTTGTCTTTGACCTTGAATTTTGGTATTTGACCTTGATTTTGGTATTTGACCTTGAACTTGATTTTTTGCCCATGTTAACTTTGAAAATTGTGTTGTATGTGAGAAAAGTTATGTGTGAAACATGTGGTGAAATTGTTTAATGTATGTTTTGTGTTTAAAGAAATTTAACTTCACTTTTCATGTGCGCTTCGCAGTAAATGGACGAAACTTAATTTCGGACTTTCTTCAATTTTTGCAGACAGCCATCAAGATGTAGCAACCTCCAGCCAATCCGTGGTTTTTAGCTGAGAGGGGTGCCAAACTCCCGACCAAAAGGGATTTATTCTAAATCCCGTGGGAAGACTGGTGGAGAATCCGGGTAGTTGTCATGTGCTCACTTTAAATTATTCAGAATTGAAAGTTAGCAAATGACAATAAGCCTTTTATTGCACAATAGTTTCGGTCTCGTGTGAACGGAAAAAACTTATTGCGAAACAAATTTGTTGCGCAATAACGTTATTTCGAAATAAATTTGCGCAGCCGTGTGAATGAGGCATCAATGTTAAACAGTTGCGACGTCACACTAAACTTCCCATCTATTTTCTTTCACTTACACCGTTCTATCCAACTATATATATTTCGGTAAACTCTTTATATATAACATCTGCACCTATTTGGGAGTCCGCTGGTTGATAAAGGGCAGGGTCCACTGCCTCGGATCAGCCCAAGTGCAATCAAATTCAAATAACAACGAATTCTTCACTTCCTGTGTGTGCTGAGTGGGCCGTATTTATATGGACGTCATAGGAACAACTCTTTTTAGGGTTGTCATCGTGGCGTAGCGGTATGAGCGGTCTGCTTTGTATGCTAGGCGAAGCCGCCGTACGGAGTTTACCGACTTTATATATAACATCTGCACCTATTTGGGAGTCAGCTGGTTGATAAAGGACAGGATCCACTGCCTCGGATCAGCCCGAGTGCAATCAAATTCAAATAACAATATATAAATTTCAATTTGAAAATTTGCCGACAAAGTAGACAAAATTCAATTTTCCGATTTCAGAAGTGAGCCGCACGATCTGTAGGTGTTTTATACAATGCTATTCTGTCAAAAACAAAAACCATTGTCTTTGATTTCAATGCAATGATCTTCGAAATTCAACTAACGCTAAGTTAATCACTCCCCTAGTCCCTCATTTTTCTCCCTAGAAGATTTGAGCTTTTGGTTATGTTTTCAGTTTGATAAGAGAATCAACATAATTATTATAATATCTGTCTTACACTTACTTCAAATGAACAAGTAGTCAAGTACATCATAAAAGAACAATGATTACTCATACCCCCCTTCCCTTTTTGTTTTACTATATATGATTTGGAGCTGATTTACGAAAGACACACAAAAATCATTTCCATACAACCACAAACTATCCCGATAAACCAACAAACAAGCAAACAATAACAAAAGTAACCCCTCTCCGATTTTTTCGTTTTTTTATTTGGGTTATCTCCCTGAGTTAGAAGCAATCACAGATTGAAAGATGTATACCCCTGTAAATGAGTCAATATAACTCAAAAGATTAAAATACTAATAAAAGTATTGAAACAATTATTAAAAAAAAAAGAAATATAAAAAAATATAGATGTTGTCTTATTCATATTGAAAATGTATACGCAAGCAATTACAAACCCGACTTAAACACATTAAAAAGTAACTATGAAATAGATTGTAATGTAAAAAATGACCATTTGTTCTGTTCGTGTGTTGACACGAAGAGAAACTAGACTGTTAAGTATAAGGGCGAACATACTGTGTAGGAAGGAATCTAAGAGATTATACGAAGGCCGAAGGGTTCAATGAGAACTAAGTTCCATATGATACAGTAATACATGTGCCAACTCCTGAATGCTTGATGAATGATTTTGTATTAAAATTTCTGAATCTAAGAAATTGATAAATTTATTTGAATTCAACCTTTTAAAACAGTAAATAGCCTTCTTTTAGCGCTCTATGTCTATTTTCACCATCTCTTCTTGTCCGCAATATGACATTTCGTATTCTCCACATTAGAGAGTTCCACACCAAATTGCATGATTAGCGTATTTCATTAACTTATACAATGATTATGCATTAGTGTATACCCAATTTTACTTTTTAAACAAACAGTTTATTATATGATCTTTCAGTTGATATTGCCGAAATGCATCAGCGCTGTTGTGCATTTGAAAACATATGTTCCGAAAAGGCCTAAAATCTGTCGATTTTACGCAACATTCAGTTGCCATTGTACCTCTCAGTACAGTCCATATTCTACGAAATAACTTTCTGGTGTATCAAAATAGTCCCTTTCGATGTAAAGGAGTTGTCTTGGGATATAATTCTATTTATAATATAAATAAAGTTCTTATCTAGGGAATTATTTGAAAAAGTAGATAAAATCACGTTTTTTATACTTTCATTGCCCGTTACCATGGTAACGAAATGGTGTTAAGACAAACTTTATCAATTTTTTTCAAGTACAACCAAAGGGTAACAAAATTTAAAAGAATTAGGAAAATCTAATTTTTTGCACTTTCCATGTTTATATAGCCCAAAGCTCAATGGTTACTGACACGGCCTCTTAAGTATACAACGATCAGTTTCTTTGTTAACTCAGGCTGCTTCACGTCCTCAGTCTTTGCTATTTGTTTGTCGGAAGTTTCTCAGACGACGATTAGGAAAGAAATTAACAGGAATGGTGACAAACTTAGAAGTTCCAAATTCTCTTAAGAATTTTCTTACATTTGCAGATTTTGCAGACTAAGTAGATGGGATAGTTGTAATCGAAGGGGTATAAAGAACCTCGTGCGATAAGAGCCGTAATATTCCCACTTTACAAATGAAGAAGGTGTGTTTAAGGATTCAAATGTTTTGATTGAAGTCTCTAATAATCGATCACTCTCTGTGGTTGGAAGTGTTAAAATTGTACTTGAATGAGGAGACTTTTTACCAATAAAATATATCGTAGGAATCTTTATTTCTCCGAATAGTTCAGGCCATATTCACGTGGCAATTGACATAAAATGTCAATTTAGTATTTTCCGTGAGAAACTATATTTCATAAGCTGAAATTCATGCATACGAAAGCCGTTTTTATAATATTCAGCACATACCGTCCTTTTGATGTTGATTCAACTCGATGAGTGTTAAAAGGTGCTGTAAGAATATCCATGCATTCATTCAATTATTTCTCGTGTGATGTCCTTTCTTTGAAGGTTTAAGTTTGTACGAATAAAAATATAATGTATCAGAAGATTTCTGGAAGGTATTTTGTCTTAAAATATTCATTGTAAAATTTTAATATAACGGTTTGTCTGTGGAACATTGTTCCAACCCCAGTTACAGAACCCAACCTGATTTAAAAATTTGTATCAATGATATACACCTTCAAAGTTTGGCGAAAGTGGCATTCTGTAACTCGGGGTGGAACAATGTTGTATAAAAACGTTTCCGTTTTTCATTTATTTCTAGAGAAAAAAAACCTCGTTTTAATCCAAATATCGGCCTTATTATTAATAATATAACCATTCGGATGAGGACTAAGTTAGTTGACATTTCTTAAGAAAAATTTTCACAATTATTTCGACTTTTACCATGTTAACGTCTTATTAGAGAGGTTTAGTTACAAGTTTTAGCGCGACGTGTACGTATGACGTCATCGCTTCCTGCGGTCTTTGATCAAATGACGTCATGTCGTGACGTATAGCTACACGTTATGGACGTGTAAACGACACTCTACACGTAATGACAGAACGGGTAACTTCTTTGAGAATTTCCACACTTATCATTGATTGAACTTCCAGTTTTCGGTGTTATAAAGTACGTTTAGGATTCTAACTTTCATTACGTCGAGGTTTTACGAATTTCGATGTACATTTCTCGCATATTAAACAGACAGAAAAGAAGCTAGCTACACGTACACCTTTTTACATAGCTCTACTTAGACCTTCACCGGTTCGCACGTATAACTAAACGACGTCTTCGGATTGTGACGTCAAACGGTGACGTGTACTTGTAAGTCATACGTACACGTTGAAAGCACGTGTAACTAAACCTCTCTAATATTGCAGCTCCTTAAAGATTTCAATGAGTGAGTTTCCTTCAAACTTTGTAACTTGAATGGTCACACATATCTAAGTACGACTTCTCTATGATCTGTTGTACATATGTGAAAATCAAACTTATAACCAAAAATCATTCTGTAACTCGGGATGGAACAATGTTGTATGAAAACTTTTCCGTTTTTCATTGATTTCGAAAAAAAAAAACTCGTTTTAACCCAAATATCAGCCTTATTATTAATAAGATATCCATCCTGGCATTAGGTTCAGATGTGGACCAAGTTAGTTGACATTTCTTATGAAAAATTTCTCTTTTTTCCCTTTTACCATATTTACGTCTTATTCTTAGAGCTCCATGTGTGAAAATCAAACTCAAAACCAAAAATCAGAAACCAAAAAAACAAAAAAAAAACAAAAAAACAGCAATTGAGGCGCAAGCATCTCCTTTATTGTTTACATGGATATTCATGTAACTTTGTCATATTTAGCAGGTATTTCATCAAAGTTCAATGAATAACTGCTCTAGATAACTTTCGTTTGACAAGGTTTACGTCATCTTCATCTATACCCTGAACTGGAGGAGTAGGAAAATATACGTGATGTACACACCGATGAGCTGAAATGGAAAAAAAGAAAACATTGAACTCTGTTTTATCATTCAAATTTCTTCAAGTTTCAAATAAAGAAAATAAGAGTATCAAAGAAGAATTATGTTTCAATTATTTGTAAGTAATTTCGATTCCATAGCCTTTGAATTGAAATATATGTTATATTATAAAATTTCAGTGCACCATATGCGCATTTCAACAAGTTATATCTCATCAGTGATGTTCTAGGCCGAAAAAGAGCTAGAATAGAATTGAATAATAATGAATTCTTTTGAACGTACACATAAAATAAAGTTCTTGTCCATTCAAATATTCAAATGTTTGTCTTTTTTAGAATAAAATAATATTAATGTATTCTTTTCAACGTACAGACAGAATAAAGTCCTTGTTAACATGCAGTAGTCCAATTGTCGTAAATCCAATCGATCCTTCATTTAGTTTAAATGCAAACAATGTCATCTGTACAAATAGAAAAAAAGCATCTGATGAACCTCTGAAAACGTACATGGACAGGCATTTTCTAGTGCATCTTATTTTTTATGACTCAGTGATTACAAGATAGGGATAAGTTTTAGTATTCAGTAAACGTTGACATTTTCGATTGGAGTAATTTTCGCGTAATTCACTATTCAATTGATTTCGCGTAATTTTTCCCAACGCGAAAATTACCATGCTGCTGCATTCATACCAATGCAGGGCGTATGCGTAACGTCTTTATGTTAAAATCGCGACCCCCCCCCCCCTATCGAAAATAATCATGTTTACAGTAGTAAATCTGCAAGTTTTCTACTACAAGTCTTCCTTTTATTTAATGGAATAATTTCGAACTCGTATATTTTTTTTCTTTTAGTTATCAAAGAATTCATTTGAAAGAGCTTTTTTGAACATGCAGTTAGAGTGCCGTGCGTCAACGTAGGAACACGTTAACAAGTTTACGTCGATGCATAGATTATGTCATATTTGTGACGTTAATGTAAGAACACTGTACATTAGAAATTTCTAATTAACAGTGTATCAAGAGAGAGAACTCAAACATTAAATCAAAATATATTTAAAAAATGGAGCACTTCGGGATGACAAATATGGATGACCATATCCCAGTTCAGTTTTAACATATTTTATTTCATAATAACATGAAATAGGATTCGGCAAACCATATCCCAATACGTAGTACAAAATCGATAATTCAGAAAATCATAAACCGAAGGTATACAAAATCAGGATAAAAGAAGAACTAAAGAAAAGAACAAAGAAAAACCTCCACCATATGAAAAGAAGCGAACCCATGATATGGGAGTGAGACCAGGTGCCCAGGAAGAGTCGGTATATATTGTCACATCCGGTTACTTCCATTTCGGAGTTACCTTTAATTGACGCTGTGAATATTAGAATATATGATTACTACACCATCGAACAAATCATCATATATAACTGTGCAGCTTGTCCGTTCTCCTCTTGAAGTCATTCGCGCTACGTGGCTTTATTACCTTCGCAAGTTTCATGCTGAATCTCGGGAGCAAAAGACCAATAAAATTTCATATCACAATTTTAAGTATTGGTTAGAAATTACAGTCGTCGCCACTGTAGCATAACAACTTTTCAGCCGCTTCATGTAATTGGATGTTTTCAATCAAAAGAGATTTTAATATAGATTGCATATTGTTTTTCAATATAATTCCCCGCACAATATTTTGATATCGAGCCTGGAGTATTATTGTGAAATGTGTTTACGAGCTCGGGTAATAATACTTAACTTCACGGCGATTTGTACTGTTTTTCAAAATCTTTACTTTTCTCGTTCCCCTTAAAATTCTTAACAGGATCATATTAAGGCGTGGCGCTCTTACTGATAATAAATACTAGACCAAGTACTTAATTACATTTCCAAGACAGGACAGGTTCAGTTCTTCCACTTCCATTCCGTATAAAACTTCTTTCATAGAATGTGCCTTGAAAAGAACAAAAGAATATTTGAAAGAAGACAGATTTCTGTTATGATATGAGTTTTTAAGAAGTCAACAAAAATATCTATTTTTATTTTTAGAAAAGTAACATTTAATAAACATGATACTATAGATTTAGATAAAAAGCTTATTTTTTATTGTGAATACAAAGCATTAGAAAGTCTATTCAGTTGACAACACCTAAAAGTTTTAAAATTTCTAATAGAATATATAAAATTTCACTATCGTCTGAAAATGTGAATAGAAAACATAGGTAATCACAGATTACAAAGCTCACCTCGTGACAGCAAAATTCAATTCAAACATATTTTTTTAGTACATGTATATTGGCTTGTAAAGGCAAAACCACTCAAGCAGAAAAAGTAGGTCAAGGTCATTTTATGAAAGTTTGATCAAAGATACATCCAATATGCAAGTTTGGTACATGTAGCAGTTATACTTTGCTCAATATTGGCTTTATAGAGCAAAATCACTCAAGCAGAAAAAGTAGGTCAAGGTCATTTTATGAAAGATTGATCAAAGATACATCCAATATGCAAGTTTGGTACATGTATCACTTATACTTTGCTCAATATTGGCTTTTAAAGGCAAAATCACTCAAGCGGAAAAAGTAGGTTGAGGTCATTTTATGAAAGTTTGATCAAAGATACATTCAATATGCAAGTTTGGTACATGTAGCAGTTATACTTTGCTCAATATTGGCTTTATAGAGCAAAATCACTCAAGCGGAAAAAGTAGGTCAAGGTCATTTTATGAAAGATTGATCAAAGATACATCCAATATGCAAGTTTGGTAATGTATCACTTATACTTTGCTCAATATTGGCTTTTAAAGGCAAAATCACTCAAGCGGAAAAAGTAGGTCAAGGTCATTTTATGAAAGTTTGATCAAAGATACATCTAATATGCAAGTTTGGAACATCTAGCACTTATACTTTGCTCAATATTGGCTTTTAAAGGCAAAATCACTCAAGCGGAAAAAGTAGGTCAAGGTCATTTTATGAAAGTTTGATCAAAGATACATCCAATATGCAAGTTTGGTACATGTAACACTTATACTTTGCTCAATATTGGCTTTTAAAAGCGAAATCACTCAAGTGGAAAAAGTAGGTCAGATGCTGCATCCGATGCATGGGTCCATCTCGGCATCCAAAGATGAATCACTTGTGCAAGTTTGGTTACTGTAGCATTAGTACTTTGTTAGATACTGAGCTACCCCAAACTTCTTATCCAAATCACTCAAGCGGAAAATGTAGGTCAGATGCTGAATCCGATGCATGGGTTCACCTCAGCATCCAAAGATGAATCACTTGTGCCAGTTTGGTTACTGTAGCATTATTACTTTGTCAGATACTGAGCTACCCCAAACTTCTTAACCAAGTCACTCAAGCGGAAAATGTAGGTCAGATGCTGCATCTGATGCATGGGTTCACCTCAGCATCCAAAGATGAATCACTTGTGCAAGTTTGGTTACTGTAGCATCAGTACTTTGTCAGATACTGAGCTACCCAAACTTCTTAACCAAGTCACTCAAGCGGAAAATGTAGGTCAGATGCTGCATCCGATGCATGGGTTCACCTCAGCATCCAAAGATGAATCACTTGTGCAAGTTTGGTTACTGTAGCATCAGTACTTTGTCAGATACTGAGCTACCCCAAACTTCTTAACCAAGTCACTCAAGCGGAAAATGTAGGTCAGATGCTGCATCCGATGCATGGGTTCACCTCAGCATCCAAAGATAAATCACTTGTGTAAGTTTGGTTACTGTATAATCAGTACTTTGTCAGATACTGAGCTACCCCAAACTTCTTAACCGAGTCACTCAAGCGGAAAATGTAGGTCAGATGCTGCATACGATGCATGGGTTCACCTCAGCATCCAAAGATGAATCACTTGTGCCAGTTTGGTTACTGTAGCATTAGTACTTTGTCAGATACTGAGCTACCCCAAACTTCTTAACCAAGTCACTCAAGCGGAAAATGTAGGTCAGATGCTGCATCCGATGCATGGGTTCACCTCAGCATCCAAAGATGAATCACTTGTGCAAGTTTGGTTACTGTAGCATTAGTACTTTGTCAGATACTGAGCTACCCCAAACTTCTTAACCGGACGCGGACGCGGACACGGACGCGGACACGGACGCGGACGCGTTGGGTTATAGCATAAGCTCACTCAACTTCGTCGAGGTGAGCTAAAAAAACAAGATATTCAATTCACATTTTCAGACGATAGTGAACTTTTTAAATCCCTTACCTCTTTGAAATCCCTTACCTATTCGAAACCATTTACCTCTTTGAAATTCCTTGCCTCTTTGAAAACTTTTACCTCTTTGAAATCCCTTACCTCTTCGAAACCAGGTTTTACCTCTTTGAAATTCCTTACCACTTTGAAACCTTTAACCTCTTTGAAATTCCTTACCTCTTCGAAACCTTTTACCTCTATGAAATTCATTACCTCTTTGAAACCTTTAACCCCTTTGAAATTCCTTACCTCTTCGAAACCGTTTGCCGGTCTTTGAAATTCCGTACCTCCTCGAACCCTTTCACCTCTTTGAAATCCCTTACCACTTTGAAATCCCTTACCTCTTCATGTACGATTGCCGCTGCCACCGAAATAAGTAGGATTCCAAAAATGTTCCCTGTGAGCCATATAATAAAAATGAAGAGGGGTAGCGTTTCCATGTTATTACTGTTCACCAGCTGATATAAAATAAAACACACCATGCAGAGGCTGGTGCCGTACATATTAGCTAAGAAGTATCTAAACACATTGTCTAATAGAGATACCGCTTCTTCAAACTCTCCATGCTTCTTTCGAATGTCCTGCAGCCTGCAAATAACAGTTGCTGTTGGTTTGCGGCTCCTAGAATCACAATTTGACTTCAATTTTTTCTTAAGTGATTGAAACCCATTTTTCATAAACATGCAAAACGAGGTAACAAACATCATCGGTGCTACCCATGCGGCATTGCAAAATACAAGAACGATGCTGATTGCGACGTATGTAGCAGGGTGATTTGGAAAAGGGCTTATAAAGAGAGACGTCGTCCAATCGTTGAGGTCGAAAAACATCATGCCAAAAATCATCGCGAAGTTTACAATAAGAACTATGATGGTGAAAATTGTGAATCGTCGAAAGAATTTTTCGTGTGCTGCATAGTCCAGATCTGCATCCACACCTAGTTTTCTGGATAGTTCATCATTCTCTATCTTGTCGTAGTATGTAAAAAATCTTTTGAACCCATCCTTTCTCTCACAAGATATGAACAGAATGAGGGTGCTTAGAAAGCAGTTGGTGAACCATCCCAAACAGTTTATACGTAGAACTCTGAGATCGGAACCTGGTTCATCGTCGATTATCATGGCGACTAAGTAACGTACAACGTTGAAGAAAAGAAGAAGCGTTACAAAAAAGCCGAAGCATCTACTCACAGGCCATGTTCGTCTCGTCTCTGAATCTTCATTTTCAGAATCTGGAAGAATCCCAATATCTTCACAATGATAGAGTCCGAATATCTTCATGAGAAAAAGCAATGACCGCGCTTTGTTTTGCATTCCCATTTTAAGGTTTCAAAGAGTTGGATCAACTATTAGCATTCTACCTCATTCTTCTAGGAAAAATCTCAAACTCACAGTCACCATGAATTTCCTTTAAAAGCGCTAAGTTTCTGACATAATACAGATAGTTTAGGATTATATCAATATCCATCTTCGCTTTAAATGACAAGAAGGACGGGATATTTTAAAGTGAATTCTGAAAAAGGTCAAGACATGGATAGATGCACATTCTTTCTGCAGAAACATAATTCTTCGATTTCCAACATAAACTTGTTCATTTTTATTCGTAAACCGACTGATTTTTTCCATTATCACTCATTATATTAATAGATAAAATGTACAATACGGGTATCTCTGTAAACAAACATTGAATACCACTCTGTCTAAATAAGTCCTGGATAGCAAATATTGATCGGTAATGCTTACAGCTCTTATGAACTTTTTTGTGTAATTAAGACTGATGGACAAAATTTACATTTTATCTTTTGTTATGGATACAAAGGGTCCATTAGTATTAATTGCAAGATAAACAATTCTTAATGGAAACATTCAGAGGAAAAATTGGGATTTTAATTACTTCACCACGCATATGAATTCTGATAAATCAGAAAGAAAATTTCTTTCATATCGGTGCAATTTTCAAAGTATTTTTAGGACTATGTATTCCCAGGACGTTAACTACTGTGAATTATTTTGATTAAATTCCAAAATTGTGCGTGTAGACTCTACTTTAGAATGATGATTTTCTACATTTTATCTTCTTGGTGTGTGTCATTAAAATATATAGAATACGAGAACAAAGTGCCAACAAAATTAATATTTGATGGAGAACATCACCATTTAGTTTGTCAGTTTTTAAGCAGGCAGACAGACAGACAGAAAATATATACCTGCCTGTCCGTCCGTCCGTCCGTCCGTCTATCCGTCTGTCTGTGTGTATGTCCCAGTCCATTCGTTTGTATACTGATGTTTGTCACCACAACTTTATTTCTAAGATTTTTTTTCTTACAAAATGGATGACTTTATTTAGATGAGAAGGAAGAAAGGGAACCGTTGACATCGAAAGAGGCCTTTGGTATGGCCTTTTTAATAACTGTCAATGAACTTTCATAGTCCTTCTATAACTAATATGAATCAAGGCAAAGCCTTTTTGTGCGAGCGGAGAGAAAATAGATATGATTATTTAAAATAAAAAAAAGATCTTTCTTTTTTATTTTGACTATGATGGTTTATCTTATCTTACAAAACTTTCTGTTCGATGATTGCCAAAAAAGGTAGTATAGGGCGAGTGGAAACACGGAAGCATTTGTAAAATTGATCTAGACCAGCAGATGAACATTTTAAGGGGGGGCTTAAAATATGGTTCCTTTAAAAATATGGTTCTATATAATTCATTTTTATTTTGTAAGAATAATGTTTAGGCTAGCTGAAAATAAATTACTTAAGAGCAAAAGGAAACAAACATATTCCGACTTCTGACAGTACGAAACCACCCGAGACGAGAAAAGTAATCAGAGCGAAACGTCTCGTTAAAAACCGAAAATGTCGGATTTCCCGTGGTTACGCCGCCTTGTTGATGCTTTATCGTTACCCGATTTACGAAAAATATTTTCAATAAATTTAACTTATAAATAAAAATTGAGTATAACATATACGTCTACTTGGAGTCGAAAAAATTTAAATGGCAATATCCAGCATCTCCTCAGCAAAAGAGGGGACGAAAGTTTTTGAAAGCATAGTAGTACATTATCATTCTTTGATTCAGCATATTTTCTCAATAAGATAATGTGTATACGCGTTACCATAAGGGCGAGCTCCGCTCGCTATTAGATGGATGTTTAATGTCTTCAAATTCATTAGCATCATTTTAGAGCAGATAAATTTACAGCATGGACCAGACATGTACGTTTCGGGTATTTAACCCTCGTCAGTGATCCTCAATCTAAACATTGTTATATGGCCAAAGAGGGTGAAAAATACCGAAAGACGTAGCAAGATGGATGGATATGATGTTACAGGACCTAGGTTTTAGAAATTTGAGACAATTTTGTATACAGAAATTTTCAAATGCGTTTGAAGAAACGACCAACCGAAATTGATCGAACTTGGCTACATGTGCCCTCGGGGACTCCTGGTCCACTAGCAGTGACACTCACAAAGTGGTAAAAATGTTTATTGTCTTCAAATTCATTAGCATCATTTTAGAGCAGATAAATTTACAGCATGTACCAGACATGCACGTTTCGGGTATTTAACCCTCGTCACGAAACAATGCCCGATGAACATGTGCATGGAGAGAATAGTACGCGAACTTAGATTTTTTATTTGCGTTGTCATCACAATCTACGTCTCACTGACTTACAGGCTTAAAATACGATGGCGATGCATGCATTTTAGGCACGGTCCATTTGATATTCTTGGGGGGGGGGGGGGGGGGGGGGGGGGGGGCTTGGGTTTTCTGTCGCGCAAGATTATTTTTTTCGCCCCGGACTGGGGCAAAATTATTTTTTTCTTGCAAAGTTGGAGCAAGGAAATTTTTTTTATAACAATTGATGAGAATATTAAGAATAATTGTGTTTTTTCAGTAAAAATTCTCTATTTTTACTTAAATTACTCCAAACATTATTTTTATGTAAAACTTGTATTCACTTCTAAACTGAGAGAGATGAAAGATTTTTACAATATGCGATATATAATTTTTAGTAAACAAAATGTTTGTGAGGTCATGAAACATGTAAGAGGCCTGATGCAAGTTTTTACATGTAGAAATGAAAACTAGTGAAAAAATTATTTAAATTCTCCTTCCAAGCTTGTATATAAAATTAAACACTATGTTGATACATATATCTATCAATAGCGAAAAATTATATTGATAATGTATATAAGCATTTTTATCGTATCAGTCACATGCATTCTTTTGATATTTTTCAAATATGAACTTGCCATTACAGAAGAAGACTATGGTGAGCGAAGCGAGGCAAATTTTTTTATAGAAAGTAAAAACTGCGGCGAGCGAAGCGAGCCGAAAATTTTTTCAGGAATTTTAAGCAAATTTTATGGTTATTCTTCAAATTCAGATTACTTGTAAGAGCAAGATTATTTTTTTCTGTCACACCATAAGCAAATTTATTTTTTTCATCAAAATTCAGAGTAAAATTATTTTTTTCGAAAAAAAACCCAAGCCCCCCCCCCAGAATATCACATGGGCCGTGCCTTATGTTACTGTGCCAAATGCAAGATAAAAATATTCATGTTAATATTTATCATAACCTGTTCAAAGAATAAACCCAAATTGTCAAATATCCATTGCTTTGTTACATCTTCTTTAACTCATTTGTGTCACACTTTGCCGTGTGGAGCTCGTAAAAAAGTTCCCCGCGAGGGGTTTGACAGTAAGTGTTTTGAATGTTTTCCCTGACATGGTCGCCATAGCACTTTCTATATAGACATAACCTCGGACAGTGCATATGTTTTATATATTGTTTTCATTTTCGTGCATGGACATCGACGGCGGGTGCGGTTAACCAACAGGGGATGCTTACTCCTCCCGGGCACCTGGTCCATCCTTTAGCTTGCTAGGGGTCCGTCGATGCTCAATTTGGTGCGCTATTGTGAGTGCTGTTGAGATTTTCGTCAGGATCTTCTTTAACTCATATGCATGTTTATCGTTTTTAAAGAATTTGACCAAAGTCAATTTATAGTTTGTGCCTCTTGTAATTTTCAAATATCTTTTAAGAAGTGTTTTATGCGAGTTTTTCTGTGAAGATTGCAACGGAGGTGTAGTCGAGATAATTCCCCTATTCTTAATTTATAAAGGTAAACATATGCCTTTAAAATACATTTTAATATTAAACCATAAATTTAATTGCCGCAGGTTAAGGGTATTTTAAATTTCCCGCCTCTTCCTTCTTCTATCAGCTGATCCTACTTGTAAACAATAATTCTGAAATATGGCGACCTTAGCTGTAGAGTAAACAACTCCGAATCGATCATATATTGTAATGGGTAATTGTGTTAGATGTCAGAAATCACCATCTAGTAGATCTACAGACGTCATCGCATGTAAGTTCATTAGATTATTAATTTTAAAATTGTTAATCATGTCAATCTAATTTAAATTTATTTTCTTCCTGTAAGGTAATTGAGTATGTGGATTACATATTGATCATAACATCCATCATTTTACTGAGAGAGAGAGAGAGAGAGAGAGAGAGAGAGAGAGAGAGGGTGTATAGGGGCGGATCCCTTTACCGATGGGGGTGCGTATGCGCTAGGTTGGGACTTGGGAGACAGTTGGGGGGGGGGGGGGGGTTACAGGCGCGTTGCCAGAGTAAGCACTTAAGGGGGTTGGGGATCGATTTGAGGCCCATATTTATCGAACCAATCAATGAGAAGCGCTTGTGGGGAGCCAAGAGCCAAGAGGCTAAGCCCCTGAATCTAATCAATTACAGGGCAGTTTTCTCCTTTGTACACATTTTTTCTTTTGAAAAACGACATGGTTGCATTTGCGTACACCTGACTACGTGCCTGAAATGAACATGCTCATCTATAGATTTGGAGCGTCGTTGGGCTGAATCTCGAAGTATTGTCAGCAAGTTATAAATGAAAATATAAGTTGATATTTCCTAATTTATAAAACCTTTCGACAAAATAATATGTTCGTACGGCTACCGCAAGAATTATATATTAAAGAGGGGTGGACAGGGTGAAAGGGAGGCGGGAGGAAGGGGTGGGAGGAGGGAGAAAGGGGGAGGGAGGATAAAGGGAAGGGGGAAAGTGGGAGGGACGGAGGGGGAGGAAGGGGACGGGAGGAGGGAAAGAAGGAGCGGAAGGGGGATGTAAGGGAAGGGGGAAAAGGAGGGGGAGGGAGGTGCGGCGGGAGGGGGGAGGTAAGGGAAGGAGGAAAGGGAGGGGTAGAAAGGTACCCACCTGTCTCCCCCCCCCCATATAAAGGTAGTATTAAGTCCGTCGCAGACTGAATTCTCCAATGACGTACGGCAACGTGCGATCGCATTCAAGAACTCCGGAGGAGTGCCATTTTCGAGATTTATTTAAAATCTTGGAGTTTTGTTTTCAAAATAATTGTATATGCCTCTTACTTCGTTGAATATCGAAGCAGAAGCAGCTTTAATGGAGCGCACTTCCACTCAATTTCTCGGAAAAAGTAAAACATTGCATTTTGCATTTTCTATATCCTAAAATAATCCTCTAAAATCCCTAAATATCTCTTAACGGCCTATGAAATGGGTCATGTGACTCCTGTCTCAATGGAAAGTCATTTTGAACTGATCTGGACACTTTTTAAAGAATTATATTTCGGAAATCTTTTGGTGCCCCCTCTAAGATTAAATCCTGGTTCCGCAATGATTTGTGAACGAACCAATTTTTTTCAAAGCCATAGACTGTACTACCTCATTTGATGGATTGGAATAGCTTCTTCGCATATATGTTTTTTTTAATTCTTGTGTTTTGTATCACAGTTGCTTGCAAATATGCCGCTCGCAACCCCCCCCCCCCCCCATTTTCTCCGAATCATGACTGAAAATGACCGTGAAGTAAAGGGGAAAAGTTCTTTTTACTTTACTTTTTTCTTTTTTTTTTTTTTTTTTTTTTTTTTTGCTTCATGGCCATTTCCAGCCATGGTTCGGTGAGAGAGAGGGGGACGAGAGGGGGGACGATCCTGTAGTTTCAGAATCCTGCCGCGCTCACTACGTAAAACTTTGATATAGAAAGTCGCTCATAAATAAGCAATGGAAAATGCAACACCAAAACTTTTGATCGAGAAAATGCGTCAAGTTCGCACCGACGATCATGCACTTTACATTACATGTAACCATAGAGATTGTCCCATCTGATGCTCTTTTTAAGTTCACCCACTTCCAAACTTATGTCACATACGTACTTTGCACGTACATGATTAAAAACTTGAAATACTTAATAAAAAATTCTTCGTACTATTTTGCTAACTATTTTATGATTGACTTTTCTTGTATAATAGCTAGTATTCTTTTAAGAATATCCACATTTCATTTTCATATATTCAATTTCGTAAAATCTACTTCTAGTTCATGCATTTGGTGGATACACGTCGTTTCACCATGCTGCCTGGAATGGCGAACTGGATGAAGTAAAAAGATGTCTGCGTCAGAAGGGCTTTGACTATGACCAACAAACAGACGATAAGAACACTCCCTTTGCCCTTGCCGCTCATGGTGATAATTTGGAAGTGTTCGAAATTCTGTTAGAACTTGGAGTAAATATTCATAATGCAGACCACGAAAGTGATACTCCACTACACTATGCAGCAATGAACAAATCTATGACAATGGCCAAGAAGCTCATTGACCACGGAGCTGATGTAAATGTTAAAAATAGGTTTGGAACAACCCCTCTGTGGTTAGCTGTGTTCCATGGAGATATTGATATGCTTAAGCTATTGTTATACAATCATGCAGATGCTTCAATGACTGAATGTTCTACAGGTGCCCGTTTGCTATCAAGTTTCCAATGCTACCGTGAACGGCAATCTCCTCTCTATGTCGCAATTGACAAATGTCATGAAGATTGTGTTCGACTGCTGATATCTGCTGGATGTGACGTGAATAGAGAAGAATGGTTTCAAGAGGGACGTTATCCAACAAGGGATGAAGATAACGGAGAAACAGAAAGAAACGAGGAGAGCAGAATCATACAAAAATCTATTTCTTTCCTCAATGAACTGGCGTCAAGACCTCAATCGTTGATTTCAATATGTAGGACGTTCTTGAGACATCGATTAGGAAAAAGATTAAACGTTGTCGTTAGAGATTTAGGAATTCCAAATACTCTTGTTGATTATGTAACACTTGCAGAGTTTAAATGATATGTCTATGTTTTAAGATATACATCTTAGTGAAAAAATGTGATATATACATGTTTTTCTTTTCACATGTTTGATACATTGTGTAGCTGCTTAATGGTCTTGGAGCATAAGTCGTCTTTAAATCCCAAGTTGGAAAGTTCACTGGTTACCATACAAGTGTTCAATTTCACTGCAGATACCTTGTTTTCTTATAAATGAACCGTAGATCAATGAGCTACTATAAACAATACTGCATAAAGCTTTTTCAGGGGAAATTTATCTAGGAAGAGCAGGGTTTTTTTTCCATGCTTATATATATATAACTGTATTCAGTACTGCATTTGACATTATACATATATAACTGAAATTGTTGGTGTGTGTGAGGAGAAAGGGGGAAAGGAGCTTTCACATGTCTCTAAATACTCATATTATCTCATGACTGTGTAAATTGCTAAAAATATAAAATATGTCTCTCTCACTGTGAATTTCATATTTATTAAGCTACCATCATATGGTATACACGTATGCTTTCATATTTCATGTACGGTACATATCTTTTTAAAAATGTACAATAAAAAGACCAGGTGTTCATAATGCTATTCTGATTATAAATGGATAAATACAACTCTTCAAGTGTTCATATTTTCATATATGCATGCCATTGTGATAAAATTTTTTTTTTTTTTGTTCATGATAAATTCATGAAAAAAAGTCAATAACTTATCATATGAGTGAAAGTCATTCACTTTTCAACCTCCAACCAACACAAATGCATGAACTTTAATACTGCAATATGATACTTGCTACAGATGCAATATACAAACAAATATTTATATTCTCTTTTAAATGATTTTGTTTTAAAAGTCATGTCAGTTCAAATTCATTATACACATGAACTTATACTTATTTCCATATTAATAAACTTATATAGAAATTAATGAGTTTGCATTATTTCACTGCCTTTTAAAACAACTAAATACGAAACTGGACTGTTAAGAAACAGGTGTGTTGCCAGTAGCATGTTTGACCCTAAACATGAGACCTTGACCTTTAAAGGTGACCTTAACCCTTACCCTTGAAAGAGTTATACTGTATATCATGTAAGTTATAAAGTAGTAAGCTTCCAGACAGAGAGATGCCCTATAAAGTGATCCCTTTATGTCACTCGTGCACTGCAGGCAACATAAAAGGACAATGCAAGAGGAATTTCATTCACATTTACATGTATCTTATTACACACAGAAATCATAATAATCAATATTTCGTTACAATGAGTGCTTTACTCATCAAGATTTCATATTAGGAAAAAAAATGTGTATTGTTAAAAAAAACTCTTGTCAAATAGTGAGCTTAAAGAAATTTACATGTAGCAAAAAGATTGTACTAATACTGAATAACAAGTAAAACCTTGCTAGATCTTCTTAAAGTAAAAAGGGGTAGGGCCACGAGACCCCTAAATCAGCCCTTGATTTTTCTCTAGAAATAAATTTCATGAGAAATACTCGATACCTCTCGTGAAAATACGCGAATGTTTACCGCTTTTCATGAAAGAAAAACATCACCGAACAAAGTGCCATTTAACTGTAATGACGTCTTGAAGTGACATCATTTTGACGCTATTGACAAAATATGGCGAAAATTGCTTGGAATTTTGTCTTTTATCGAAGAATTCAATGTGGCCGCATGCATTAACTGAGACAAAACGTTTATGACAAAAGGATATAATGATAATCTTTCACATATAAATTTTCCATCTTAGTGAATGCATGCGGCCATTCCTAATCTTATAGAAATATGCAGTTTCTACATCAATTTCGCTGAATATGACCAATTTTGGCGTTTTCAAAGGGCTTAAAGGTACATGTATTGATAAACGCAATGTTTACAAAAGATAGATTCGTGATTCAGTAGAGAACGTTTCAAAATTTCAAATAATAGTAAAACATAGTGTAATCAAAGATTACGAAGCTCACCTCGCGGCAACAAAATTCAATTAAAACATATCTCTAGGTACATGTATATTGGCTTTAAAAGAAAAATCGCTCAAGTGGAAAAAAGTAGGTCAAGGTCATTTTATGAAAGTTTGATCAAAGAAACATCCAATATGCAAGTTTGGTACATGTAGCTCTTATACTTTGCTCAATATTAGCCTTTAAAGGCAAAATCACTCAAGCGGAAAAAGTAGGTCAAGGTCATTTTATGAAAGTTTGATCAAAGATACATCCAATATGCAAGTTTGGTACATGTAGCACTTATACTTTGCTCAATATTGGACTTTAAAGGTAAAATCACTCAAGCGGAAAAAGTAGGTCAAGGTCATTTTATGAAAGTTTGATCAAAGATACATCCAATATGCAAGTTTGGTACATGTAGTACAGTCTACTCTCGATAAGTCGAACTTCAAGGGACCATCAGAAATAGTTCGACTTATCAGGAGTTCGACTTATTGATTACATGATAAGCAATCGATTTTCAAAAAGAATTATTTTCCTTTCTCTATAATCGTTCACGAACGTTTGTGTTGTCCATTTGTAATGACCAAGCTACCTTTAATGCTTATATTTAAGACTCCATAGCAAAAAAGTATCAATAATCCGTCCATCAATCTCCTTATAATTAATTGGTTTTGTTTAAGAATTGAAATAAATTTGTGGTTCGAATTATTGAGATACATTTTCAGCGTAAAATGACTTAAGGGACCTAAAAATTAGTTCGACTTAACGAAAAGTTCGAGTTATCGGAATTCGACTTATCAGGAGTAGAAATGCACAGAAATCAATGGAAGAGAATCGGGACTTTTAAAAACAGTTCGAGTTAAGCGAAAATTCGAGTTAACTGAGTTTGAGTAAACGAGAGTAAACTGTGCTTATACTTTGCTCAATATTGGACTTTAAAGGTAAAATCACTCAAGCAGAAAAAGTAGGTCAAGGTCATTTTATGAAAGTTTGATCAAAGATACATCCAATATGCAAGTTTGGTACATGTAGCACTTATACTTTGCTCAATATTGGACTTTAAAGGTAAAATCACTCAAGCAGAAAAAGTAGGTCAAGGTCATTTTATGAAAGTTTGATCAAAGATACATCCAATATGCAAGTTTGGTACATGTAGCACTTATACTTTGCACAATATTAGCCTTTAAAGGCAAAATCACTCAAGCGGAAAAAGTAGGTCAAGGTCATTTTCTGAAAGTTTGATCAAAGATACATCTAATATGCTAGTTTGGTTTATGTAGCACTTATACTTTGCTCAATATTGGCCTTTAAAGGTAAAATCATTCAACCGGAAAATGTAGGTCAGATGCTGCATCCGATGCATGGGTTCACCTCAGCATCCAAAGATGAATCACTGGTGCAAGTTTGGTTACTGTAGCATCGGTACTTTGTCAGATACTGAGCTACCCCAAAAACTTTAACCAGACATTGACAAAGTCATTCAACCGGAAAATGTAGGTCAGATGCTGCATCCGATGCATGGGTTCACCTCAGCATCCAAAGATGAATCACTTGTGCAAGTTTGGTTACTGTAGCATCAGTACTTTGTCAGATACTGAGCTACCCAAAAAACTTTAACCAGACATTGACAAAGTCATTCAACCGGAAAATGTAGGTCAGATGCAGCATCCGATGCATGGGTTCACCTCAGCATACAAAGATGAATCACTTGTGCAAGTTTGGTTACTGTAGCATCAGTACTTTGTCAGATACTGAGCTACCCAAAAAACTTTAACCAGACATTGACAAAGTCATTCAACCGGAAAATGTAGGTCAGATGCAGCATCTGATGCATGGGTTCACCTCAGCATCCAAAGATGAATCACTTGTGCAAGTTTGGTTACTGTAGCATCAATACTTTGTCAGATACTGAGTTACCCAAAAACTTTAACCGGACGCGGACGGGGACGCGGACGCGGACACCGGGGTTATAGCATAAGCTCATCTCAACTTCGTCGAGGTGAGCTAAAAATTCTATGAAGTACAATGTTCAAAATTAGGGCCAATATCGGGCTTCGTGGCCCTACCCCTTTCAGAAAACAATCTTGCACATCATTTTATGATTAAATCTTCAACAATATAATAATGAAACACAAGTTGACCAAGATGTGTTTGTGAAATACTACATGTATGTCCCCATTGGTATGTATCTTTTGAGATTGGACTATGGAAAAGTTTTGTCATTAGGAATGTACATTTGAAATATGAGAGACAGAGTATTTCTCATTTAAAAGTTATTGGCAAAGTTAAACTTTTGGACAATCAGACAGACAGACTGACAGGACAAAAACAATATGCCCTCAGATCTTTTTACACTGGGCATGAAAATTTCAGAATAAGCACTATTCTGCTTGAAGCACTATTCCGAAGCGTTAGATTGTCATCACTTCAAGTAAAACCCATGGCACGTCACTAACAACAAAGTAAGTAAGATCTACTTCAAATCCGCCTCTTCATTTTCCTATGTAAGATGTTGAAATACTGGTTCCTCTGTACTGCATACTGTATACCAGAGCCTAAGGTGGTGCCTCCTGTGATCCACCTAGGGAAAATATATAAACAATGAAAATGAGAGAGGACACATTCATAATGTCATGCTGTACATTATTTAAAAGGCAGATTAGATACCCCTACCTTCAGTATGATTGCATGAATTTTAAGTGTATGGTCTTAAACATTCCATTATGATCTTAAAACCATTTTCAATCTTCAAAGTAAGGCTGAGCGGTTTTATTGCGGTACCGGTATATCGCGATACGAGGCTTCGCAAAACGTATCACGGTATTTGTTTTCAAAAACCGGTTTTTGACGATATTATTTATCTTCATATTTTTATGTTGTTTCTTTGAAACTTATGGGCGAAAAAGATCAATTCTGCAATTTTCTGACTAGCCACTTTTAAACATGACGAGGTGTCCGTTCTATGCTACACAGCAAAATAGATTTCAAGAAATAGGTAAAATAACGTTTCTTTGACCTTTAGAAACATTCAGCAACATACTAATTTGCAAGAAAGACTTTATCATGTTAGCTTGATTCTTATACAAGTATATATTTAGTTACATGTATGATTGTTTAAACGTGGTGTCATTTAAATTTTCCTAGTGACTTTTTGCACTGTCTGTCCGAGAGTGTCCGCCGTTGTCTCAGCAGAATTATCACATTGATAGCTTAAAATAACTGGATGAATATTATTTTTTCAACCGGATATTCATGCATGTACGTATGATTGATCAAATTTGTCTGCACGTGTGCATCAGAAATTATATCATGATGAAGACATTTTCAGATTTTAAAATAAAATTTTGACAGGAAAATTGAGGTAGGAAAAAAATATAACCATAAGGACTCTTGATGTTACCATATAAAAATATTGCAATATATCGCAATATTTTTCCAAATATCGCAATATATCGCAATAAACATTTGACCTGCGATACTCAGCCCTACTTCAAAGTCCTATGAACTTTGACCTACTGACCCCAAAATCAATAGGTTAAACATTCTGGTATGTTACATGATGATTGGTGCTTTAAACATTCAGTTGTAATGGGGAAACCATTTTCAATTATCAGTCCCATGACCTTGACCTTTAAACCCCAAAATCAATAGGGCACATCCTTGACTCATTGGATTTTTTTTCTGGCAAGTTTCATGCCAATAGATGCAATGAACACTTAGTAATTACCTTGACATCTCTTTCAATGATCAAAGGCCTATGCCATTGACCTTATGACCCCAAAATCAATAGATTACTTCCTTGACTCAATGGGAGAATTTCTGGCAATTTTCATGCCAATAGGAGCGATACATATTTATTTATTACCTAAAACCATTTTCAATCATCAAAGTCCTTTGACCTAAACTGGAGAGTAAGTTTATTAATTTTCATTGCAAAAGCATTTATCATAATTTGGATTTATGGTCCTGAAACCAATTCTTGATGTCTGCCTGATGGCCTGCCCTCACACATTCCCACTCGTCTTACATCAAATTGAGAGCAGAGGTTTAAAACTCGGCTAATAAAATCAGGGAGAACTTAAATAACATTATACATGTCCTTTTCTTTCATAGGATGCAAAAATTTTCAGAAATTTTAGGAAAATCTCTAAAATTCAATAAAATCCACCGATAAAATCAATAAACTACCGTAGTAATTTTGAAAATTTCTAATCCTTCAGCATTGGTTTACTTTTGTTATTACCTACCACAAAGATTTCAGAAGGATATGGTCTACATATCCAAACACAGGTGCTGCTATACTGGCCGCAACTAAACTCATTTGTAGGATGGTGTTGATCTGCAGTATAGGTTTCATATAATGCATCATATGAAACATGTTGTATAATTAGTGTTGAACTGAATGTAACGTTTTGGAAGCACTGAAGATGAATATTGCATTAACTTTACCATGTAGAAAATTGAAAGTCTGAAAGACTAGGTGCACTTTCTTGGGTCCCTGTAAAGTGCGAAACAAAAGAAATCAAATCGAAACAAACCATGAAACACGAGGTACTTGAGAAAAAAAGCAATATGGAGGAAATATGACCGAAAACAAATATGTAAATACCAGATCTGTAGGTTTAATTCCAAATAGTTTTGTTCTGTTTTGCACTTTACAGGACACTATCTCCAACGATTTACAATTCATTAAAATTCATTTCCAGAAAACAGTTTACAGGGACTTCTCATATTTCAACAAATAATCAGTGCAGATTAATTGTACAACATGAATTATGTTGACACAACCTCATGACATTAAGTTCTCACAAAACTTGCGTAAATGAAGCGAAATAAATAAATCTTTGCCATATTAAATGTACAAAAAACTATTAATTGATATTCCATGCAGTATAGAATTTTTTTTGTGATAAGCAGTGTACAGTTCCTGGGATTTTTTTTTCAGAGTATTGCTCATTTCTTGAAATTTACGAAATAAAGTTATTACCTTGCTAAGTATGGAAGGATGAAGTGTAGCTGTGGCAAATGTTGCATCAAAATAACGAGCCAAAGTTTTCTGAAACACCATAAATTATACATTAAAAACTTTAAGAATGCAGGGGAAATAAAACAACAAGTAGCATATCGAATAAATGATCAATCGATGTCACTATACTTCAGTATCTAAACTGCGCACTAACAATCTTTCTAAAATTATGAATGACATTTTGCATAGTTCCTAAAAAGTATCGATTTTATTGGATTTGCCCATAAAATATTTTTGGTCCAATAAAAACTCATTTCATATCTTTTATATTGGACCGATAAAAATCGCTAAATGTCTGACCTCTCATGGAGGATTTCAAGAACTCTGTTTCATGGAGGATTTCAAGAACTCTGTTTTTGACTTACGAACTTTATAGACAAATGCTTTCCTCTATTCTGATATCAAGTCTTGAGAGGTTCTGTTGAAAAATATACACCTTAAAGTGTTTAGATGTAAAAGTATTTTAACTAAATCCAATAAGACTAGTGACCTTGACCTCTGACTTGTGACTTTGAAAACGGTTCCTACATCAGGAGTACCAACTGAAGTTTGATTAATATTATTGAGAAACTTGACCTACAGTGCATTTACTAGTAAGGAATTTTCACCAATTATCACCTTTGACCTTTCACTTGCAATTTTTGAAGTCAAAAGGATTCTTTCGTACAACAAATGCATCATTTATGCCAAGTTTGATAAAAATCTGTTGAAAAATGAACCCTGCATTGGGTAGTCCAGTACACCAGGATTTTGTACATTTTTGCATCTGTGATCTTGATCTTTGATTTACATGTATGAAAGACTTTGACCTATGAAAGCTTGAAAATCAATAGGGTCTTTTTTACATGATAGGGATCAAGAATACCAAGTTCCATCACACACATAATGTGATAATTCAAAATATCTAAATATCAACTTTCACTTATATGCGAGTTTATAGAGCTCTTGCTTTGCATTTTTAATTGAAGGCAAATGTGATAAGACGTCAAGTGAAAAGTAAAGGGGGATCCAGAGGTGGAAACCATATGAATACATAAACATAAGGATTGTTTTTCAGTTTTTGCTTTACATTGTTGAATGCAGGCAGTTGGTCATGTAATTCATCAAGTAGCTGATTGTTGCATAGAATTTATTCCATGACCAACTGCCTGTATACACAAATGCAAAGCAAAGACAGGAAAACAATCCTTAATAACCATCGGCATCAGGACCAAAAAACAAGATAGGATTTGAAGGAACATTTAATGCTAGGAAGTTATAAAGGCTTTCCAAATTTGTAACCATGTTTATCATGCTTATCTAGATAAATAAAGTCAAATCATTGTACATGTAGATAAGAACTTTACATGGTACAAATATTAATATAACATCTATCTCTATGTATCTCCATGTTAAACTTACCGGAGGAGGAATGGATAAATAACGAATGTAGAACGCTACTATTACCAAGAGAAGGTCACGGAAAACTATCAGTGATGTCAAAGGCACTGAAAATATACACAACATGTTAGTTAGACAAAAATGCCCTGGTCTTCATCTATATCCTTATAAAAGCTGTTATTTAAATCATGAAATGGTACATGTAGTCCTGGGCTATGAACAAGGTTATAAAAATGAAAATATATGATACTAGTTCAAAGCTTTTGTTACATGTACATGTAACCCAAATGTGAAATATGAAAACCTATCAAATACGCCTAAGTACCTGACAAAGATTGCACTTTAAGAAACAAATTTCATTACAGAAAGATCAATATGAAACTTGAAATTTATGTAAATGTGTGATAAAAGAGCATATTAAAAACTATTATATGAAATGACAGAGACTGCAGATATGAAAATTATAACCAAAAATCATACTATAATGTATCTATATTCCAAAAAAATCAGCTCAATATATACAGCAACAGGCATGAAAAGACTAGAAACTGAGAAATTCATGAAATTTGCTAAGTCCAGGGGCCATAACTCCTGTAGAAATGGGTCAATCAAATTTAAACAGGAACTTGATTTGTATCACACTGAGATATATTCGAATACCAAAAAATGATTTCAATACATGTATCTGCATTACCATGGAAGAAAAGTCCGGAAAACTGAGAATTTGCAGAGTCCAAGGGCCATAACTCTTGTGAAAATAGGTCAATCAAAACCAAACTGGAACTTAATCTGTATAACACTAAGATGTAATCAAATATCAAAAATTATTTCAATATCTACAACAACAGCCAAGAAAAGTCCAGAAAACTGAGAATTTCATGAAATTTGCTAAGTCCAGGGGCCATAACTTTTGTAAAAATAGGTCAATCGGAACCAAACTCAAACTTGATCTGTGCAACATTGAGTTAAACGCACATACCAAAAATGAGTTCAATATATGCAACGACAGCGAAAAAAAGTCTGGAACACTAAAGTGTGACGGACAGATGGACGGACGGACAGACAAACGGGATGGAAACTATAAGTCCCCTCCAGCGAGCCCATAGAGGACTAATTATCTACCTGGTATTAACCCTGCCACTGTCAGGGAAATAGTTAAAACACTAACGAGGAATTTATCAGCTAGAGGGTCCAAGAATGAGCCGCAAACAGTTTGCTGGTTCTTGAAGTTCCTAGCTATGTAACCATCAAGCTATAAAAGAAAAATATTTGTACATACATAAAAGAATATGCTTTATGAACTAGATCTGTTTCGGCATCAACTGCACCGGTACATGTACATGAAATTTTTAAATAATCTATTTTATCAGCAAAAATTTTACTTATTAAATTTTATCTATAAGTAATAAAACAGGATGGAAAACCATATGCCACTTGATCTTTGATAATGGAACATTGATAGTAGTGATGTGCAATCGGGAAAATTTTACTATCAATTATTGGGCGCACTATCAGAGACTAACTATCGAATAAATTATTGAAATGTTCAAACAAAATTCAAACAAATAAGACTGATTTAGAAAAAATTCAAAAGATTCTGGCTATACTAAACACAATGAATTACACGAACAATGATGTAATATGATAGATGTTGGCATTTTTGTGGGTGTTTTGCTTGTAATAAATTTGATCTGAGCCATTTTTCTCCTTCGTCTTCTTCCTTTTCTAGTTTAAGTGACAATAGATATACAATTTTACTATTGATAATCGAAAATGGAAGGGGTTTCAGCGATCGACTATCGAAAGTCAACAACTATCGCCACATCACTAATAAATAGCCCTTACAATACGGAAGATGGCAAATACTTCTAACCAAGACTATACGGATGTTCTCGCTCACTCTTCGATTGTTCTCCATTGTTATGACGTCATCAATTTTCTTGGAAGAAAAGGTGCCCAAGTTTTGAACAATGGTTAAGGTAGGTGACTAAGTGAATAAAAATGCAATGATCGCTGTGCGATATAAGTCCCCTACCGGCGGCATAAATTTATGACTTGCATCTCTGTTCATCAGTTCATCTTCTGCAACAACAGCCAAGAAAAGTCTGGGAAACTGAATTCACGAAATTTGCTAAGTCCAATGGCCATAACTCTTGTGAAAATTAGTCAGTCTAAATTAAACTTAAATCTGCATCACACTATAATGTATTCACATACAAAAAATCAGCTCATTATCTGCAATAACAGGCATGAAAAAGTCCGGGAAACTAAAAATTTCATGAAATTTGCTAAGTCCAAGGGCCATAACTCTTGTAAAAATAGGCCAATGGAAACCAAACTCAAACTTGGTCTGTATCACACTGAGATGTCTTCATTTACAAAAAATCAGTGCATTATTTGCAATAGAACCAAAGAAAAGTCCGGAAACTGAAATTTTCATAAAATTTGCTAAGTCCATCTTGTAAAATAGATGAATCTAAAGCAAACTCAAACTTGACCTGTATCCCATTGAGATATATCCACATACCAAAAATGAGTTCAATTTATCCAACAACAGCGGAAAAAAGTCCGGAAAACTGAAATTTTCATAAAATTTGCTAAGTCCAAGGGCCATTACTCTTGTAAAATTAGGTCAATCGAAAGCAAACTCAAACTTGATCTGTATCACATTGAGATATATCCACATACCAAAAATGAGTTCAATATATGCAACAACAGCGGAAAACTGAAATTTTCATAAAATTTGCTAAGTCCAAGGGCAATAACTCTTGTAAAATTATGTCAATCAAAAGCAAACTCAAACTTGATCTGTATCACATTGAGATATATCCACATACCAAAAATCAGTTCAATTTATCCAACAACAGCGGAAAAAAGTCCGGAAAACTGAAATTTTCATAAAATTTGCTAAGTCCAAGGGCCATAACTCTTGTAAAATTAGGTCAATCGAAAGCAAACTCAAACTTGATCTGTATCACATTGAGATATATCCACATACCAAAAATCAGTTCAATATATGCAACAACAGCGAAAAAAGTCCGGAAAACTGAAAATGGGACAGACGGATGGACGGACGGACAGACAGACAGACCGAGAGGAAACTAAGAGTCCCCTTCGGCGTTGCCGGTAGGGGACTAAAAATCAGAACAGACACGCTGCACACGCTATATTTGCAATCTTGCATATTCTACCATAGCATTTAAACTGCACTACTTACCATATCTGTAAATCCAGCAACTACAAACACTCCCAGAGCTAAGCTGAATTGATCATGCACAACCAAATAACCAAGCCAAGGTGTGGCCACTATCCTGGACATTGTGAGTATGTTAGGCACAGTTAGAATATTTTCTTTCTGTCAGAGAATCAAATAAAAACAAGTTTGAGAAGAGAATTGATAGCGCAACGAGTGTCTGCTGTATGACCATTCTGGGTTTGACTTTTACATATAAGTTCTGTGAGAGTTACATCATATACAGATTATGAGACATTCTGATCCATAGATTTTATCGTTAACAGAAGTGAAATATATTTTTTATCTTTAAAAGAAGACAAATTCATTTTTGAACACCTAATAAAATCTAAATACTTATAACAGGTATTTGTAACAAAAAATGTACCCTGAATGTTTTTTAAGGTATTGTAGGGGTATAAATTATAATAATAACAATGTCGTGGAAAAGCTAGAAATTATGTTCTTCCATATCTTACATATTTTTTTAGACATTTGATATTTTTTAATATTTCATTCAACTCTCCATGAAAATGTATGGTCCCAAACATTGCCGAAGTCATTTTGCTGATATCAAAACAACCGGAAGTATTTTTCTGTTATCAAAACAACCAGATGTAGTAAAAAGGATCACGGCGGAAATCATTGGGACTGACAAAACGATATATACAGTACATATGTACATGCTCTTATCATTGCTCAGACTGACAAAATAGTGAAAATGCTTGAAACCCTTTTCTCTAGGCATAATTTAGGGTTCAATTTTACCTTGGGTGCTGTTTGATGAGCTTGATCTTCAAATATTTCTTCAGATGCATCCTTTGCTTTTTCATTTTCTTTTTCCTTTGCATGCAGTACAGCCTGGATGTACAAAGTCCGTTTTGCATCAACTATTGTGCCATTTATTGCAAAGCCTGCATTTGCTTTCCTTTTCTGTGAGCATCCCCATGTCTGTTGAATTCGAACATGAGCTCGACAAGGCTTGTGGAAATATGAAGCAGGCAAGTATTTAGGGGGGTGAGAAGGGTGGCTTTCAGGTCTGTAAAACTTACAAAGCAATTGTCAGTCAAATTTGGTGACTTTACTTTAAAAAGGAATACTCTTTGAAGATGAAAAAGACCTTTTACTCTTTGCATTTCGATCATTTGATAAAGCAATAGGTTAAATTCATTTTTCTTTGCGATGACTTGACATGGGCGCAGCCATATTGGACAGCATTTATAATCTCTGAGACCCAAGAGTTCCTGAATTTAAAATTGCCATCGTTTATGCATGTGTGTGGAAATCAATGAGAATATATATCTTTGTATGAACTTTCATATTCATCATACATTTTGAAATGAATATTTTTTTACTTTGATATTTAGAGACTACAAAGTTCCTAAAATTCTGTGATATAACGGAATAATTAAATCCGTGTTTTGACCATTTTGGTCTACCAAACCAAACAAAAATAAATTAAACCATAAACCGCTATATTAAAGTCTGTAAGGCCGGATTGCGAGGCGTTTTTATTCAAAAGTATGTCAAAAGGTCAAGGTCACTTTGTAAAAGGCCATGCTCTGGTCATGAAGAATCTATATGTAAAATATCAAAACCCTACTTTAAAAGTAGGTCAAATGCCAATGTAAAGGTCACTTGATCAGAAGTCATGATATCAAATAAAACTTCTGGTCATGAGGAATCTACATATGAAATATCAAAGCCCTATCCCTTATAGTACATGAGAAATAGCCCTACTGACGAAAGATCTCTACTTCGTAATGACCGCCTTCAACTTGTTGAAGTTTACGTCACTTTTTTGGGTTGCGCAGGCTGGATTAAAATATTTCAAACTTAGATTAAATTAAAAGATTAAAACTATTTACAATGGATGGGATGAGTTAATGATGGGTTGATGATGAGACAGCTGCCTTAAACGACTCGACTGAGTCGCTCATGACAGTGTCCAGGGGTAGCTGATTCCAGTCTTTGATTGTCCTCGGAAAGAAAGAATTTTGTCTAATTTGGGTTCTACAAGATGGGATTTGGAAAGAGAGTGAGTGCATGTTGCGTGAGAATCTTAGCGGGGGGATAAGTCTGTTTGCTTTTGGTATGGCAACTTTTTCTTTTACAATTTTAAACATCATTGTTAGTCTTGAGTCCGTCCGTCTGTCTGCTAGGTTTCTCCATTGTAGATCTTTTAACATGTCACTGACACTAGAAGTGTTGTTGTTTCTGCCAGTGACATACCTAGCAGCCCTCCTTTGAATTTTTTCTAATTTGTTGACATCCTCAGTAAAGTAGGGGTCCCAGACTGAACAGGCATACTCTAATGTCGGCCTAACTAATGTTTTGTATGCCTGTTCCTTTACTGAGGTAGAGTTAATGTTTAAGTTACGTTTAAGAAAGCCTAGAGTGTTATTTGCTTTATTTGAGATGTTATTTACATGGGAATTCCATTTGAAGTCTGATTGGATGGTTACACCTAAATATTTAGCTAATATTAAGATATGGCTGGTCCCCTAATACAAAGAGAAAGTCGCAGAAATGCAGTAACATATCTCACTAACAACAATAGAATATGTACAATCTCTAGATTGATATTCGGAAGTTCTATATTTTCCGAGTCTCGATTCAGGGATCATAGTCAGAAAGTATTTTTTTGAGCTTTAACGAGGCCCTGGACAAAACGTGTGCGCATCGTTTCGCGCATTCCCGTAACCGGTTCAATCTTTTATCTCTACATCGCACCTAACGTACTGTCATACTATGACGTCACTATCAAATGACGCGACAAAGCATTTAACGCCGCGGTAAAAATCAATAGGCTGGTAATCTGTGTATGTTCGTAATAAACGAAGATTAATGCAAAGCATGGTTAGATGATGAGATCGTCAGACTAGGATGGACTCAAGGTTTTTAATATTATCATTATTTGGTGCACCTCCTCTCACTAAATAGTTATTTTATTCTATAACGGGGGCCTTTAGAAAAAACGAGAAACAAATAGAAAAATGAATAGAACTTCATCGATCAAATCAATTTTTAATTCATTAATTTTGTAAAAAACAAAAAAACAAAAACCAAAAAAAAAAAAAACAAAAAACAAAAAACAAAAAACAAAAACAAAAAACCAACAACAACAACATGTACTTTCCTGATACTATGTACACATATTTTTTTTTGCATCATAAATCATCGTATCATAATCCCAATGCTTTGGGGGAGGGGGGGGGGGTTGCTAGCTAGTCATATGCACGGCACGGAAGCACGTGTTTTCTCATCATTATTTTTTTTTTTTTGTTCAGAAATGGCTTGATGTTCCTTTTCGTCTCATCGAGAGAATTATCAGCCAAATTGCAGCAAGTAAATCGTCTCACCTTGCTCGCAAATTTCATAATCAACAACGCTGACGAATCTTCATTTTACTTTAATTTCTTTTTTTTTCTTCCTTTTTTTTTTCCTTTTTTTTTTTTTTTGCTCTCATGAGGTCGGATGGCATTGTTAAACTAGAAAATTTTGCGAGGAACCTGCATACCTCTTATGATCGAGTAGAACATATTCAATTATTAAAGTTTTATATTGAATTATTTAAAGTATATTTTAAATATATCCTCGTAATACGTATGAAGGTAAGCAAATGTATTTTACATAGATTTATGTCATTTTCTTTTTTTTCAGGGGAAAAAAGGGGGAAGTACTCAGATTAAAGTCGCTACATGATTTTTTTTTCTCAAGGTTTCACGAGCAATTTATAAATATAACATATTAAATAAAGTACATTAATTCATTGAACACTGATTCTCAGGAATAATGTGCAATTCGATAAATAACATGTCGCCGTGTGATTTATAGAGAAATAAAAGAAAGAAGTACAAAATTACTATCATTGTTTCAAAAGCCTACCTAGATGTATCAAAATATGTTACCATCATTTGCGAAAGACATATAACTTAATGAGATACTAAGCTCCAAAATAGCAAAAACGATACATACGTTACTGTCGCCGGCAATTACCAACGTGAAGTACACAAATTATCTTTACATATATGTTAAGTTAGTCTACAATGCGCATTCATATGTCTTCATTGCAGCACCGTCCTCCAAATTATCGACGACACTCTAGCACTCAAGTTGGTTTTTGTTCTTTTTTATTCATAAAATAGCATGTCGCCGATGTAATGATACCTACGTAACAACAATACACTAACCGTTTTATATAGCACATAGTTGGACATAAACATGACGTGTATACATTTAAAATAAGGGGAAAGGGTACAATTACATATTATTCTGAAGCTTTTTATAATATTTCATGTTTTGTAAAGAAAAGTCGCATTTTCATTCATAACAGTGGTTGGTTGCTTTTTAGACGATACTTACGTTACGCTTACTTAAATCATTCAGTGCAGACATCATGAAATGGTGCCTTTAACATATCGTTGCTTTACAATAGAAGACTTGATATTACCGAATATCTAATGGTTTTGTTTCTTTACAAGTATATACTGCTTGATCAAATACTTGAATAATACCTACGTAACGGATACATACATAACGCAAATGTCATAGATTTACTGATTTAATGTTCGTCATACCCAATTATGGGTATCATTTGTTAGTACACATTGGATTATGACCTTAGAAGCTGATTGCAGGGAAGATTCAAAGACTACAGCTGTTGTACTGATTCAATGGCTGTTTTGTAGATTGTGCACTAAAAGGGAGCTGGCTTATGTTTATTTCTATACGATATTTCATCGAATGGTATGTCATCCTATAATACATATTCATACCTGTTAAGGTAAACATAATGTATACATACTCACATTAGTAAGTAAACACAAAATACGATAAAACATCATGATACCTACGTAACATGCCGTTACGTATGTATCTAACTTGGCTCAGCTCAAGTTTCAGTCGAGTTGCATTCAATAGAACAACATTTTGTCTCTTTTTTCGAAGGTATATATAATTTTACAGACTGCATAATTGATACCGTGCCACTTCTTTTTTTAATTTCCCTGATTCATTTGAAATATAGATATATCTATAACTGAATTACAACTAATGTTTTTTTTAAACATGATTTTTTTTAAAATCGATATGTAGCTAACAGAGTTTATAAATGTCATGATGAAAATAAAGTAGAATTTGACAGACAAATCCGTAGATGCATGATTTTAAACGTGGTTGAAGATGGCTTTCAAATATCTTACCAAATCCTGGGTAGTTGATTGTAACGCACGTTACGTATGTATCGATCAGTTCTTATCCTCTTTCATTAATTTTAGATGCTTTTTACAGTAGTCAAAAGACAGAGAATTATTTAGAAATGCCATAAAGAGTGATAGAGAGAACGAGTCTAAGATTTTGGTTAAAACGAGTTAAAGATTTTGTAATATCTAGCTTATACATACGGCATCAGACGTAAATTTCACACTATTTCGACTTCTCTTGCTTAAATTTGATTAGGCTTGAAATGTGTAAAGTACCAATGATCCCTTAGAAATGCCATATAGGAGAATAAAAGACAATTTTTGCATTTAAGAATCATGTACGAAATTAAGTAGAGATGTTTTCGACCAGCAAATATGATAATAGCGAATAAAATGATACATACGTAACAGTTTTCACCATTGAGTAAAATATTGATTATGAGCATAATATGCTATTTTTTGTGTTTCACCGTCACCGGCACTGTCAAGTGCAGTCAGAGTTGACAAAAAAACTCAAAAGTTGCAAGTATTTCTAAAATTAAGAAGCTGTTGTAATAATTGATACTTACGTGATGTTTTCCTATGTACCAACTGTACACTTCATTTTGCGAATTGTAATACTAGGATACTTTATTAACTTTTTCTTATATTTTCATTGATATGCTTGCTAAACAAAAAAGTCATAAAGAAAGCTTTTGTCCTTAAAATATTCATTTAGGGGAAAAGAGAAGATAACGCTGTTTCAGGCCATAAAATTTGTTCCAAAGTAATGATTGCTTATCAAGTAGTAAAATCAAAGAAACAACAAAGTAGACGATGAGCCAAGTTTACTAAATACATATATGACCTATATCTGAAAATATAAATTGAATTTATTCGGATCTAGTCAACGCTTATGGAAAAAATGAGCGTAAACAAAACTGTTACGTAGATATCATGTTGAAAATTAGATGAATAATACCCTATATTATAAAGCAATGATCTCATATAAATTCTAGAGTGGTGTTACTGATTTTTTCGATATAGTACCAGTTATATTGTATCAATTTTATGAGCACAACAGATATGCTTAACTCCAAAAATAATTTTTCGTCTTGTTCTATCTTCCATTTGCACCTTATTCCTGAGAATCAGTGTGAAACGAGGCGCTCCAGTCCTGCAATCAGAAAAAGTATCTGTATAAATATATAGTATGCATTTTATTTTCAGGGTTTCATTTTCTGAAATTGAGCCGGAGCGAAAATTCACATTTACATATAAGTTATAGAAGTTTCCGAGATATATACATTTTCCGATTCTTCATTTTTGGGGGTTAATTTCAGTATAGATACATGGGCAAATTTTGAAGGGGGCGCAACGGGCGCACGCCCCCCCCCCCCCCCCCCCCCCCCCCCCCTCTGAAATCGTCGAAGTAAGGTATTTTGGGGGCTTAACCTTTATGTGTATACTCATTTTCAGGCTGTTTTGAGTCGAATGTCGGAAAATTTTCGCTGGTTCGCTGCCGCTCGCCACCTAACTCAATTTAGATTAACTTCACACCATTTGCTAAGCATGACCATTTCATGCTAAAATAGCCAGAATTATAAAGTGATACTACGCCTTTCATACCTTTACTTTACTGTGACTATTTGGACGGTCTTTTTCTGACATATGTACTAAGATTTTAGTCAACAAACATGTACTCTTGCAGCAAAGGGGATGCCATTTGGGTTGTGTACCCCAACCCTCTCTAAAACAATTTTAGAAAGTTCGCTGGTTCGCTTCGCTCGCCAGATATATTCAATAATACATAGTTTCAACGTTTTTGTATGAATTATACATTTTCCATTCTGGTGGTCAAAGGAACACAAAACATGACTTCGTCCTGGACCCACTGGGGGAGGGAGGAAGCGGTCCCCAGACCCTTTGCCTTTTTTATATTCATGACGCCCCCCTTAACCCAAATCTTGTATCCGCCCCTGAGATAACTCTTACCAATATATAGTGCGGTTCAACCATACTTTGTCCTACAGCATACTCCATTCCATAAATGATTATTACCACGATGATGGACGTATCATTGTCTTCAACGTACATTTTAGCTCAGCGGTCGGATAAAATCGCATGGAATAGAAATATATCAGAGAGGGTGAGAGGTGGTCCAGCTCGGTCATTTCAACTCATTTGGTCCATTTTATGAATTTAAAAATATTATGCGCAATAATCGGGAAAAGGGGAAATACTGTAGGAGTCGCTCATAAACAACTCGACCCAATCTATTCCCGCGCATGGGGGGTAGCCCCTTTCCACTTTCCTTATTCTTTTGAATTTTACTTTACATTTGGTACATGTATCCATCCATGATCTTTTATCGTATTCGAATTATTTTTGCAATTTCGCATGAGCATGCAATACTATACTTAATCTTGACACTGGCGTAGCTAGGGTGATTTCTTTGTGGACGTCTAGAGAAGGATGAATTAAGTACATCAACTCCTCCCTCGGAAGGGGGAGGGTCACTAATACTAGGGAGGGGGGTCGTTTACGGGAGAGTATGGTTTTGGGTTCGGCCGCCTTTAAAGTATAGTTAAAACGCCTATAGAAACGCTTATATAGATCCGAGACCTGTCGAGTACGCGATTCTGCAAGGGGAGCATGCAAAGTTTAAAGATTAATGTGTGATATGTGAGTAATCCATGTAACTTTTCAGACGTTTCCCCCAAAATACGATGTATTAAAGTTTTAGAATAGTGATATAGACAGCGATATTGCTGAATCAAATTGGACAAAAGATAAGGCAATAAGAGAAAAACGCTTTGTTCATTTTATCTTCGAGACTTGCAAGTACAAGTTATATGTTTTAAAATTACACAAATTTGATTTGAGATTGTCCCTTACATACATTTTGTAAATTCTGGCGATAGCATTTGGCTGTCTTTCCCGAGAGGGATATGATACGTCGTATTATCACGCCTCAAACTAATTTCAGCCAATGATGTCGCAGTATTACGGACACATTGTGTCCTACCTTGACGCCGAGTTAGGTCACTAAATTTTCAAACGTTAGAATTACACAGAGTATGTTACGAAATGGTTCTCGGTATGATAAATTCGTTATAGGGTTTGTTCCTGTCACACTTCCTACTCAAAGTACCTTGAGTAGGAAGTATGACAGGAACAAACCCTATAACTATATGAGCACATTCGTTCTTTATTCAAAATAAAGGGAAGATATGTTAAAAAAATGATTTTGAGATGTTCCCCGAAGCTCACACAAAACGGCTGGATATCAAACTTGAAAAAATTTGATATATTCTGTCTAATGTTTCTCTTTATAATATATAAGAATATGCCATCAAATTCTCTGTTTCGGTTTTTTTTAAATTTCACTTTATATCTGCGAGTACAAGTTATGTGTAAAATTGCAAAAATATGCTTTTAAATGGTCCCTTACATATTTGGCAATATCATTTGGCTGTCTTTTTCTGGATAGATATATGCTAACGAATATGATATGCCATAAACAATAAATATACGAGCACGTTCATACTTTATGAGGCCTTCTTTCATAATAAAGGGCAAATATGCTAAAAATATGATTTTGAGATGTTCCCTGAAGCTCAACCAAGCGGTCAAAGTTGTACAGAACTTGATATATTCTGGCTTATGTTTCACTTTTCAATGTATGAACATGTCATCAAATTCTCTATTTCAGTTTTTTTATAATTTCAATTGTACTGATAAAGACAGAGTACAAGTTATGCGTAAAATTGCAAAATATGCTTTGAGATCACCCCTGATATATTTTCAGGATTGAATTTTGTTGTCTTTTTCTAGAGAAATATATACTAACAAATATTATATGCCGTAAACAAGAACTATAAGGACATATTCATCCTTTATGATGTCTTTATTTCAAAATATAAGGCAAATATGTAAAAATATGATTTTGAGATGTTCCCTGAAGCTCACACAGGCGGTCAAACTTCCAAAGAACCTGATATATTTTGTCTTATGTTTCTCTTTTCAACATATGATAATCCTATCAAATTCTCTATTTCAGTTTTTTTATAAATTGCAATTATATTGCAAAAAATCTTGTTTTTCTATGAAATCATATGGAGAAAACAAGGAAATTTTTGAGATGGTCCCCCCGAAAAACTAAGCGGTGAAATTGATTCATTTTTCACCAAACTCTTGTATATAAGTAAATGACATTATGATATGAATTTAATCAAAATCTCTATTTCTGTTTTTGAGTTATCTTATTGTCCAGGGCCTCGTTAAGTATGATAATTAATTTATTTCATTGCATGGCACAACCTACAACGAATTTCGTTCATTGCGTTTTTACAACAATGGGAGATTATTCATGTAGTGCAGGTGTAAAGACGAATAATGACCCCTACACTGTTTGTTCTTCATGCTCATCGAAGTGATGTGATGGTTCGCGGTGTCTTCGCCCTCCCCTCTCCCTTTTCTACTGCAACATCGTCATGTTGATGATACCATCCTTATCTGTCTTGACCTGTCAACATTTCTTTCGGTCTTTCCGCATAAGGAATTGATTGACATTTTTATGGATGGTCGAGATAATGATGATTTCTTCAATGAGCTCATGAATCTGTCCTTATCCGCAAATAAGTCTGGCAACCACAAGGAACTATTTTGCCAATTGAAGTAAAGAACAGATCAAAATATGTAAAGAGACAAATTGACAGAATATATATAGAGTCCATAATTAACCTGAGCATATGAACTCGTGTACTCTATGTATTATCTGGACCTATGATAACGTTTACGATGTACACATTTCTTCAGCTTTGTTATCTCGTATCTTAAAGATGGAGGAAAGTAATCCAAAGGTAAGTTGGATATTGAAATATTTCACTGATATTAAAGCTAAGGTACACATCTACCTATGAGAGTGAGTAGGCTAAAATAATTGTAAAATGTTCTTAGGCATAAAAATGCTTATATGTTTGTTCCGTTGAGAAACCTAAAGTCAACGATTTCCACTACATGTATATACTTTCGACACTTACATAATCTTCACAGCGACTTCCTTCTATACCGTGGATGTGATCCTAGAATCGCCAGGCAGAAAATTTGCATGATGCAGTTACTGTTACCATATACATGTACTAGCAAACTGTGTAGAGTTACAAATTGACCGACTGTGATGATGGGCGCCTGTTCAAACCTTGTTATCTAAAGAAGACAAGGACTGTCTGATCAATATGTGTATTCGTTGATGATTTCATGTCATCACTGTTAGTGTGCCTTGTGCACTTACGTATTATTATAAACATTTATTTCCTTTTGCAAAGTGGAACAGTTAGACCTTTTCCCCGTGATTGAATATTTAAGGTGTAATAATTACCTATTTCCAGCTCTGAAAGAAGCTTTGTTTTGGCCCTTTATCAATTTGGCATCACATATATTATTTTTCTATTTCGGGAACTTTTCATTTCATCCAAAAATTAAAGGATATTAACATCTTAGCACCATCCCCCCAATGCTATTTTGGTAATAAATTTCATTTAACTTTGGAACTGAATCGACTCTACACAAAATGTGGAGCCGTGCACTCTCTGCAAAGTAAGTACACAAATTAAAATTTAAAAAAAACCAAGAGGGCGCTACTGAAATACGTTTGGTTGTGTCAGAAAAAATCAAATTTAATAAGTACCACTGATGAGGATTTACTATCCGAAACATGTGTCTGGTGCATTAAAATTGGTTTGAAACTTTCTTCATGAAGGTAAAGAGTTGGAACACTTACGTATTTTTGTTTTGCTGGTCCTTTGCAGCCAATTACCTGCATAGCTGTATTTTGTCTTCTGTCTATTTTTACATCATGGGTTTGTATGATTTTGCTTTTGGTGTTGCGCACAATGACATCCTTGAATGAAGATTTCTAACAAAGCTTTTATAATTGTTAAATTGATATTAGTACTACCATTTTAAAAATTCGATTCCTCTGTTCATAAACAAACTTTCCGAAAATGACCAAACTCTTTGTTAATTTATGTTCAGTCGTTGACGATGCGCTCTAACCAATGCATATTTGGAATTTTGCTAACAATTCTCTCTTATTTTGCAAAAAACCCAGGATTTCATCTACGATCCAAAGCTTCTACAAGAGATAGACTTCGACAAGGAACATAAAATACAGTACAACCCGCCTATTTCATTGAGTAAACCAGCGCCAAATCTTGTTGTAAGACCATTCTCACGTCAGGACATCAATAAAGGTAATGCATTTGCAATGCATGAACATATTCTGTTTTAAGTTTCGAATAGAAACATTGTAGTGTATTTAAAAGCATCAATTTGTTTAAAATGCAACTGTCAATGAGACACAGCCATCTATATGATATTCCAGGCCTCTTTTCCTTATCGAGCATAATTTTCATAGTTATTTCACCCTGATGCTTCTATTGTAAATAACGGAGAAGTAATCCACATGCACTTTCAAATTCAGGTTATCTAGAGTTGCTGACAGCACTAACAGATGTGGGGGACGTGAGTAAAGAACAATATCAAGGTACGAATGAGGTCCTTTGTTCTTTCATTAATTAAGGCGTGTTAAGTGTTTTGATATCGTTTTGATGTCTTCTTTAAGTCATTTCATTTCCGTCAGTGATCCTCAATCTAAACATTGTACTATGACCAAGGAGTGTATGGAAGTTATTATGTCCAAAAATGTACCGAAGGACGTAGCAGGTTGGGTTGGATATGATGCTACAGGACCCACGTTTCAGTTTCAAGAATTTTTGATGACAGATTCTGAGAAAGCTAGTCTAGTGTCTGCAGACTGATTGGGATTCACATCATTCTGGGGGTTTTTTTTTTTATTCAAATTTGTTTTAAAACCAAGGTTTGATAAACTGAATGAACTCTCTACAAATATAGCGAATACATTATTCCTATAACGGGCCAATGGCAAATATGGATAATGACCATATCCGAATACACAGTACAAAATCGATAATTCAGAAAATTATAAACCGAAGGCATACAAAATCAGAATAAAACAGGAACCAAAGCAAACAAACAAAAGCCTCCACCACATGAAAAGAAGCGAAATCCCAATATGTGAGTGGGACCAGATGCCTAGGAAGCGTCAGCATCTCCTACTTCCATGCAACATCCGTCGCTTCAATTCGTCAGAAATTTCAAATCCGGTTACTTCCATTTCGGAAGATACAAAAGAAGGGAGGAGATTCTGTGGTTGGATGGTTCAAATGGTCTAAAACACAATATCACCCACCATTCTGGACAATGGGACATCAAAGTGTATGACGAATTTCCCGTATCGACCATAGAACTTCCTCGGTGACGATGGTAGTTCTCTGACTGAAAACCTTATCTGAAAGACGCCTGGCGCTCAGAACAAAATCTTGTTCTGGCATAAGGTAGCAAATCAGATATGAACACGCCATAAGCAGGCAATTAAGGGATGTTGCTACACAGAAAAGGAAAGTTTGTGATGCTAAAATTGAAGTCGCCACGTTTGTCATAGAGTGAGATGTTTATGTGACAATCAGTGTCGTAGGACAGTATTATGTCCAAATAGGATGCTGAATTATTTGCTTCTGTAGTTTCTTTGACTCCATGCTCCGAAGGATAGATACTGCTTAGGTAATCCGCGAATTTTGGATTAGTTATGGACAGTTTATCGTCTATACATCTGTAAGTGAAGTTAAAGTCAGAGGCTAAGTATCTTTTCCCTTCAGAGACCAAAGATTGAATTAATTCAACCTGGTACGATTAAAGAAAAATTTCGGCAAGAAGTGGGGCACAGTTGCTTCCCACTGGGATTCCGACAATTTGTTGGAGACCTTTCCTCCAAACACCACAAAAATGTTGTCGATCAGGAAGTTTATCTGTTTCAATGTACTTATTTTTCGAATCGAATTTTTCTTTTACAAAGTAGGTTTTGTCATTGATAACAACAATAAATTTATATTTTGGATTGCCTTTCTTGCTTGTAAACGCATTACTTATAATTTTTGCGAGTCTTTCTTTCAATTTAGAATGTAGGATTGGTGTGTAAAATATCGGAAAATCAAGGGATTCTATTGATATGAGTGGATTTAAGATATATACTAAAAGTTCCTTCGAATTCTTTAAAATCCACATCTGGTAATAATAGTGATTAAGTATGATCGATACAGATTTGGTTGAACATTTTGATCTTATGGATCCGTTGAGGTTCGTTATAATGAAATAGGATCTTTTTAGATATGTGACTACAATAAGAGTAAAATCTTTTCTGATATATATTCAGCACAATGTGACGTCATGTTCTCTTCTCCCAAGTCGTATTTCATCACAGTGATAGAGGATACATCCACGGGTCAAATAGTCGGAAACGCAACTCTACATGTGGAATATAAATTCTACAAAAAATGTGGATTGGTAATTTTTTATTCATTTTAGATTATCTATTCTCATTTGAAATGAAAAGACTTCTCTTGTACATTTACTTTGATAGATACATTTTTTTCGAATGACTATAGACGTTTTTGTGTGTTTTCTAAACAGAAAATAAAGAACTATTCTGGTTTTTGGTCCCTAAACAATGTGTGACCGGCTTAGCGACTTGAGGAATGTGACTGGTTTACTTGCTTTTTAAAGTGTCAATGTCATTTTTGTGGTTTTCATGTTTAGAAATAAAAAATTTAAATTTTAAAATGCTAACTTTGTGGGGTTGCTGTCTGAAAACCATCATCATCCGTATATATTTTTGGTAACGAACATGCAAGGCTTTAGTACATTTTATAGATACAAATGTATATTAAACTTTGCTTTATACTGCATACTCGTTAAGTACTATCCACAAATCTAGACACTTATTATATAATAAATGCAAAAAATCTTAAATTTTTTTAAATTCTTTTATAATTATATTTCACATGTTGTAGAGGGGTCGTATAGAAGACATAGCTGTTCATGAAAAATACAGAGGGAAGCAATTAGGAAAGCTGTAAGTTTGAACAATACTGGTCACCGTTTCCTGTAAAGGATTGCAAAACATTTCAAAATATCGGAAAAAAAAATTACTTCCATTTCCATTTGTTCCTTTTTTTCATATAATCATTACAAGTATTTACTAATTTGCATATTCTTCAAAGTTTAATTTCACATTTGGAATTGGAAAATGAGTATGGTGAAAAATTAAAAAGAGCTTACTCTACGACGTACTTTCAAAGTATTACAGGGTAATGTCAATATTTTATAAGCTCAAAATGCATCAAAGATGCAAAATGCCGAGTTGCAAAACTGGAATGTAAGTATGAATATGCAGACTAACATGAAATGTGTATGGTTTGTAACAACATTTTGTGGTCCTAAATGAAAATTTCTGGATCAAGAAATGGTCTTCTCTTTATTCTATATCAGCGTGTAATATATTTTCAAGGATACAGATTTTCAATCTCATCATACAGAATACTTTATGTATTTGTATGTACAATATGATTTAACAAAGCATACTCTAAAGATACAGAATAAGGTACAATTCATATCTTAAATCACGGGAAACATTTCTGGCAAGTTTCATGATTATAGGTGCAATACAGGCTCAAATATGGTTGGGAAAACATTTTCAATCAATTGAGTCCTGTGACCTTGATCTTTGACCTTTTGACCCAAAAATTAATGGTAAGTTTCATGATTATAGGTGCAATACAGGCTCAAAAATGGTCTGGAAACCATTTTCAATTACCTAAGTCCTGTGACCTTGATCTTTGACCCTTTGACCCCTAAATCAAAAGTGGTCATTTTCTATTCACTGGAAACATTTCTGGCAAGTTACATGATTATAGGTGCAATACAGGCTCAAATTCAGTCGGGAAACCATTTTTAATCATCTTAGTCCTGTGACCTTGACCTTTGACCTTTTAACCCCAAAATTGATAGTGGTCATCCTTGATCCATGGGAAACATTTCTGGCAAGCTTCATGATTATAATTGCAATACAGGCTGAAATATGGTCCGGAAACCACTTTCAATCATCGGAGTCCTGTGACCTTGACCTTTGACCTTTTGACCCCAAAATCAATAGGGGTCATTTTCTATTCACAGGAAACATTTCTGGCAAGTTACATGGTTATAGGTGCAATACAGGCTGAAATATGGTCCGAAAACCAATTTCAATCAACAGAGTCCTGTGACCTTGACCTTTGACCTTTTGACCCCAAAATCAATAGGCCTCATCCTTGATTCAAGGGAAACATTTCTGGCAAGTTTCATGATTATAGGTGCAATACAGGCTGAAATATGGTCCGGAAACCATTTTCAATCATCTGAGTCCTGTGACCTTGACCTTTGACCTTTTGACCCCAAAATCAATAGGCCTCATCCTTGATTCAAGGGAAACATTTCTGGCAAGTTTCATGATTATAGGTGCAATACAGGCTGAAATATGGTCCGGAAACCATTTTCAATCATCTGAGTCCTGTGACCTTGACCTTTGACCTTTTGACCCCAAAATCAATAGGGCTCATCCTTGACTAATGGTGAGTAAGTGTATGAAGTTTCATTGTTATAGCCTCTTTCGTAGTTGACTTATAGTCCGGAAACCAATTGTTGACGCCCTCCCGCCCGCCCAGACGCCCGCCCGTCTCACATCAAATTAAGAGCCGAGTTTTGCAACTCGGCTAAAAATTCAAAATTTGAAACATTTCATACGAAAAAAAAATTCTGTGCTAACTGATTGATGTGCTTGTTATTTACCGAGAAAGTTGACTTTTTCTCCTATCTTCCTTTCAGGCTGGTAGAGGTTTCAACCTTGTTAGCGAGGAGAGTTGGTTGTTTTCGCGTGTCTTTACATTGCTTTGCCAAATTTATACCATTTTATTCTGAACAAGGATTCTACATAGACGAATTAGAGAACTTGATGTGGCTGAAAGATTCTTACCTAGAGAAAAATTAGACTTATCAAGGGTTCTTTTACATGTCTGCATACCATAGTCAATAATATATAATAAATTCGCCTATGATCCATTGATTTGGCTGAATCATTAATTTTTAATAAACACAAGATGCCTTTAGATTTCCGACTAATCCCGTAATCTGTCGGAATCCTCACCGTAATTACGATTTTTCTAAAATTCTTGTCAATATGTAAGATTCCAATTAACTAATCCGTTGGAATCAGTTCTGAAATTGCAATAAAATTATATTTAAAGAGGTACTAATAAATGAATTTAGATGAGGAAAAAAATCAAAACATAAAGACGCAGAAGTGATATTAGAGGAACACACACGCACGGTGCAAGTTGGTACAACACGTAAAACTATGATAACAATCACTATTCTTGTCCCATGATGCCTTGCAAACGGAATGCAAGGCATCATATGACAAGACTAAATAAACACATCCAAACGACTAGTAATATGACATCTAGAACTACTTCCGGGTTGAATCCCCACGAGGACCATTGATTCGGCCTTTCTCCTTGAATGCAAGTTGACAATAGGGGTGAATTCTTCTAACTTTCTGTTTTTTAAATGAAAGTGGACAACATGGTCAATGAATGTACTCAGTTTCATTAAAAAACTGAAATAAATATCCAAGAAGTACCAGTTATTCAGTCTCAAAGTCGAGAAGGCAAGACAAAATAATTAGAATTTCCATTGGAACAGTTGGTTTAAACGTTTGAGAGTTAGAAAAAGACAGGGAGAAATACCATTGAAAGATAAAGACAACACACAAAAAGTAATTGAGGAGAGCAAAGACAATTTCGTATACTGGCTGAAAATAGAATTTATTGTAGGTGACACCACCGAAACTTAGCCAAATTAAATAAATGGCTTAAATGTCGTTGGACAATGGTTCCCGAATTCAAACATGCGAAACAGAACCTAAAAGCCAGTGTTAAAATAACGGCTTCTGAAAGTCAATAATAGGGAGGCTGTATTCTGTCTGTAAGATACAACTGTACATCTAGATATAATTGCTAATTTTACGTGGCTTGCCAAAATTTGAATCATATCTATCTAAATTAAGCCAGTTTCAAATGAAGCATTTTGACTACTCCCCAAGATTGGAGCATGGACTTTTAATTGTGTATGAATCACTCGCAGATACAATGAGCAACATCCAATTTTCTCGACTATTTTCTACGGAGCTGAGTCGGCGTGTGTGGTTTTCCAACAGTAAATGCTTACTCTTCATGCGTACATTATCTCACTTCCAGCTGAGCTGATTGGATATTCACTTCTGCTCACACAGTAAACAGTTTAGTCTTGGTTCCTTTATTTCCCATTCTGACCTATAGTTTCCTATGCTATTTTGATTATGATTTTCGGAAATGCACTTAATTAATGATATCACGACATACACAGACACTTGAGTAGAAAACAAAATAAAAGGGGAAAAAGGTTCATGTGTAGGATTATAAAAACAATCCAAGTCTTATTCTACATATGACTCAGGTTTTTTATGATATAAGTATTATATATAGATTTACATACTTTTGTATATTATATTATATTATATTATATTATATTATATTATATTATATTATATTATATTATATTATATATCAGTACTTTAGTATTATATATTATTTATTATATATTATATTATGTATTATGTATTATTTTGTATAATTTGCATTGTATATAGCGTATTATATACGAGTATTTTGTGAAACAGGCTGCTGCTATTATTAAAATAAGTACAAATAATGATATCTATTTTGATAAAAATTGTCTAGTAGCCATTGCTAAGTGAAGAAAGGCCAAAAAATTCTTCGTACGACAAAAATCTAGTTTTATACATGGCATTCAAATTCAAGCAATTATGTAATAATTTGAAGTTTGTTACAAATGAAAGGGAAAAAACAATTTTAAAAGAGGTAAGAACGTCATATTCTACTAATTCCCATGTCCATTTATAAGCTATTGTTTAATCAATATCTTCTAAGTTTACATGACATATGTAGTAGTACTTAGTGTATACGCGTGTATAAAGAAGGATATAATGCTAATTTATAAAAAAATCTTACAATGAATTTATTAATTTTATCTTTTTTTCAAAAGAAAAAAACCTACTTTATCTACTAAAAAACCGTCGATTTTTACACATGATGCTATCTTCTAATACTTTATATAATATCTGGTAACATCGTGTTTTGGTGTCAAATTAAGTGTGGAACCCTATCCCCAGGGGGCCTGGTCGATTTGGAAATAAAATATATATCAAATATTAATAGAATTTGTTGCTTATCTATTTTGATTGTTCATAATAAACGAAAAAAAAAGTTGAATTTTTTTCTATACACATGATACACCACTTCATAATTTTTTTTTTCAAAAAATGTATTTCCCCACCTAATGACGCGAACAGGTTCCCGTAGAACTACAAGCTTGGATAATCCCTGTTACTATTTTTAGCTTATGACTGATATCGACACGTAAACAGTGAGCTCTTTACGATTATTCAGTTATCTCTATCTTCTAAATATGTGCACTTATACCCGTTATTCGGAGGTTGTAACGTGATGATCCACCATGATTACCTATTTTTGTATACTATTCGCCATAGCGCAACTCTCCACCCTCGCGTCTTGCGCCCATACAATCAACAACAATGGAGACACGGAGGAGACTAAACTGGATTTTTCTGTCCATTTTCCCCAAGTGGCATCTAATTCGGATTTACGATTTACTTCTTCAAGACTGAGTGGTGAGCTAAGTACCAGGAAACGAGTGAGGTATGACCCCCAAACAGATGCTACCCTCGTTCATGGGCGTGACAGACTCAGGGTCAGGACTCGTCAGGCACCGACACGCCCCTCTTACCTCAGAGAAGTGGACACAGTTCTGAAATCCAAGAGGTATGCTACTATTTTGATATGCAATTTAGTTTTTCAGTTTGGATTCATCCAAAACGCGGATCTAGAAAGTCTTTTGTAGGCGGGAGGGGGCGGGGTGTCCAGCCTACCCGGGATGAGGGAAAGGGTATGTCCATCCTGGCCTGGAGGAGGGAGGATGTGTTCTGCTTAGCCGGGTAGATGGAAGGGGTGTCCAGAATATTATTCAGGAGAAAATTATATACACTTGTATAAATGGCTAAGATCATTATTTGTTTCTTTCAGCTTCAGTCTAATTAGGGGGGGGAGGGGCTCAGGACTGTCCCCTATAGCATTCTCTGAATCCATGCATGCATTCACTTTTTAAAATTTGTTTTGTCTTCTTTTTCAGCTTTTCTTCTGATACCCGCCTGCGACCCTCTTTGGGTAATGGACACGTAGCCACGGTTGTGAAAAATGATGCAATATTTATGAATGGTTTATACAATGGATATAACGTAACTAGTCATAGAGCACGGATACCCTCGCCACTGATATCTGACCTCAATGTATCGTGTTTTCTACTACTGAATAATCCCTGCTCCTCGGTTCAAGTTGCATACGTGTTAGATGTTGGGGGAGGTAATAATTTTTTCTTTTTATTCCGGTTCGTATGTTTCTTTCTTTCTTTTCTTTTCTTTTTTTTTTTTTTTTCATTTTCAACATAAAGAAAATGTAAATCAACACTACTTATTTTATTTAAACATGCAATAATATAATAGACAATTTTTAAATGTTCTCAGTGGAATCATTTCGCCATTCACCAAGTACTAACTATGGTTTTATTTTAGTTTCTATATTCTCTACTAGGTTTCCCTTGTCATTTTCAGGAATCTTCATTCAGACTATAACCGGGAATGGATTCGTCATCAAACTGACGTCATATGCGCATAGAACTATTCCTCAGCTTTTGGTTCAGGAAATGGACATCATCAATACGCTAAAAAGACCGCTGCAAATTATGACAAACGTAAACAGTGGAAAATCAAGTGAAGATATTGATTTTACTTCACAATACGTCGCAAATTATAGGTATGCGTCTTTTCTAATCAAATGTACAAACAAAGATTGTACCCGAGGTTCCAATCGATCTCTGCGTACTCTCTCTCTCTGTCTATCTCTCTTTGAGATTTGAATAATTTTGATCAACAGCGGCAGAAAAATTATAGAAATAAGATATAGATCGATATAATTATGGAAAATGCATTTTAATTTCATCTCAAAAATCTAGCACCAAAAGACAAGCCACGTACAACCGAAACATATTTAATTTATTTTAATTAGAGTTGAGTCGGGTAGGACCCGTCAGCCGGAGTACAACATAACCGGACTACAAAATGTAACGGTCATATCTACCAACGTACCAAAGACTATAGTGGCAACTCCGTACGTCAGAGAAACACATGTGTTCCTCGTCAGTGTGGACAAAGATTACGTCACAGCTAAACAAGCTTATGACGAAGGTGATTGGAGTAAAGACAATTGCATAAATTATCATGTGAAATTTAAAAGTTTCAGTTTGCAAATAAGAAGCATGTTTCTTAAAGTCAAAGTTAATGTATGTTTTACCAGACAAGAAATAATAAATGCGTCTTGTGATTAAGACAATGCCAAATTCTTTTCCAATCCTTTAAAGATTTCATTTTTTTGGAGCCATTGTTATATGAAAACAAAACAAAGAATATTTGTACAGATGACGTTAATTCATTGCGATTATTTTTTTCTTTGAATCATCATTTCACCGTAAAATGGGAATCAATATTATCATACTGAAAAGGAGACCATTTTATCTTAAGGTGTCTCAAAATTTATGTCACAAACCCTCCAAGAGGAGCACTCCCAGGCGTGGTACGACGTCTGGAAACGGGGAAGGATATCCTTTGAGGGAAACGATACACTGTCACAAATCACGTTCGCCGCTATGTACTACATACTCAGCGCGTTGCCTCTCAAAGAAACTCCTGATTTTGTTGGTCTGTCACCCGGAGATCTTGCACATGGAGATTTTAAAAAGGCTAGTATACGGCTTAGTTTAGTCCGAAATATCTTACCAAAACAACTTTAAGCCTGGTTATTTGGACGTATAGTGGCTAGGTTATTTGGACGGATAATGGCTGCGCTTGATTTTGGTCAGTTATTTCGGACTAGGCTTATAATTGTATACGATTTATTTAACAATATTGAGTAAGGTAACATAAATAAATTGACCTTTCAACTTTCATCTTTTTCAGGACTACCAAGGCCATGTATTCTGGGACCAGGAAACCTGGATGTATCCCCCGGTACAGATGCTACACGCGGATATTGGGAAAGCCATCATACAATCTAGACTCCGTGTCCTGGACACAGCAAAGCTTTATGCGAAGTCCAGGGGATATCAAGGAGCCATGTTCCCGTGGGAGAGTGCTCTTAGTGGTATGATGCTTTTTTATTCCGAAAAGTTTTTTATATTCTTATTCAAATACCTGCTAGTTGCGTAGCTGGAGCATGAATCAGTGGATTCTTTTCGTGATATAGGGGTTTCGGGAACCTCCTTGAGGAACCTCATAGCATGATAGTTCCAGGTCAGTTCCCTGAGGTTTTGCTGACGGAAACACGACAAAAAATAGCTATTTAAGCGTGTTTTCGAAAATTTAGAGAATACTTACTCAGAAATTTCAAGAAAAAAGCGGATGCTTTAGCATACAAGATTGCATGAGGTAGCAACGTCACTGCAAATTTAAGAAAATACATCAGAGTTCAAGCAAGTTTTGATAATTTCGATTTATTTCATTTGTATTTGATCTCATTTTGTGAATCGATATCATGCAATAAAAAGTGTACAACTTATATTCAGATGGTATATATGAAAATCAATCAAATATCTGCCAGGTCTAAACGTATGTCCTTGGGATCCAGCCACGTTATACGAGCAGCACGTGACCGGTGACGTAGCACTCGCTTTACGTCAGTACCTCACTATGACGAATGATACTAGTATTTTAACCAAAGGAAGGGGGTTAGAGGCCATCACGGAAATAGCTAACTTTTGGGCTTCAAGGGTAGAGAAACAACCTGGCAGCGATCAGTATGGAGTTTTTGGTAAATGTCTATGTACATGTATCGTATAATTTTGGGAAAAAAAGTATGAGTTCAAAGTTGACATATCTTTAAAACTTTTGAGCATCATGTGAAAAAATTGATAACACAATGGTCTAATTAAAAAAATTACGAAAACGAAAAGCCGTTATCATAGTAACAAAATTTTATGAAATATGATTATTTTTTTTTCTTTTACTGATTTTCAGGGGTTATGCCACCTGACGAATATCACGAAAAAGTGAACAACTCTGCATACACCAATGTTATCGCCAAAATTAGCCTTCTGCTTCCGAAGTTTGCCTATGGTCTGATTGGCCAACTCTCTGATGTCAGACATGAAGACATCGGGAACAATATGTACATTCCTTTTGACAGCAAAATAGGATATCATCCCGAGTTTGATGGATACATAAATAGTATGATTACATAAAATTTAGTTGAGAATGATAAGCAAAAGTATTTTTCATTTTCGTAGAAAATGTCGATTACAAATATTCAAAGGTACATGTTCATGAACCCTCTGTAATTCTAAGTTTGCCACTTGCTACGTTACTTATGAAAAATCGTATTCTCGCCGTTTCTTCAAGGCATTCTTAATTGTAACTGAATTTTTTTTTTTGGAAAAACAACTAAAAAACGAAATCCTGATTTAATTCTTTTTTTATCAGATATAACTGTCAAACAAGCAGACGTTGTCTTACTGGGATACCCTTTGATGGAGCCAATGGATCAACAAATCAGACGAAACGATCTGGAAATATATAAAAAGGTAAACAAAATTTTGAAAGAAATATTGCCGTCCACTCCAGACTAGCTTATCCTTTTCTTTTTGAATATAGGCTAAGTTGCAGCGATTAAACGATTTTTGTGTCTGATAACTCACCTTATTGCGCACTTTTTCTCACGTTTATCTTACCTTAAAAAGTTTACACAATTACATTTGACCTTAGGTGACCCCCGGTGGACCAGCCATGACCTGGGGGATGTTCTCCATTGGATACCTAGAGCTGAATGATACAGTCGCGGCAGCCGATATGTTCCTCAGACAACTGCTCAACGTCGTCCCTCCTTTCAATGTAAGTTATTGACGCTAATGATACGGGAACCTCTCATTTCTCATTTTGGTTCCGCCTGTTAGTTTCCATTTTTTTTATCGTTCCATCAGTGTATGTTTCGTTGTGATCATTGTGAAATATATATTATGTAAATTCAAGCGTTCTTGGGCATTTTTGTTCGCTAATACACAGTATGTTTCATTACATTTCTAGATCTGGACTGAAAATATTAAGCAAGAGGGAGCTGTTAACTTTATCACAGGAATGGGAGGTTACCTGCAGTCACTCATATTTGGATACGGTGGTTTCCGAATGTATCCGAATTATTTAGAATTTTCCGGAACACCTCCGCCCGGTGTCACTTCCTTCAATATAACTGGAATAGACTATCTCGGTGGTTCTCTGGACTTTACGTTTTACAATAATGTGATGACGGTGACACAAACAGAAATGGCAGCTAGAGAATTGAAAATTAAATTGTACAAAACAGGTTTAACGCATGCGTTACACGTAGGCCAACAAATGCTGTATGGCAATCAAAAGGCGGCTATTATGCCAGTGTGATATGATTTTGTAGATTTTTTTTTTTTATGATTTTTATTTGTAAGAATATGAATGAAAAATATAGTTTTATCCAAAGAAATTTTGTTTATAAAGTCGTTATTCTATATAATTAACGCAAAACATACTAAGGTCAGCAGCTCTAATTCTGAACAGATCGTAGATCTCTTAACCATGTACGTTTTACATTTTCATGTGTTTTACTCGTCTTGTGATTGGCTAGTAAGTATGCTTTTATTATTTGAATCAAATAGTTGAATGTATTTTAACGACAAAGACTTTTTATGTGAACATCATGTGTTTTTATGGATATATGACTCTTCAGTATACTTGAATGCCAAAAGTGTTTGTACTACAGATGAAGAAATGACTTTTGCTCGAATTTGAGTTATGTTGATTTATTGATTTATTATATTAATTTGTTTTGAACAAATGACTAAACAAAACTTTCAAATTGATGATTTTCATTTTTTCTACAAATATGACATCCTTCAACAAACTACTTTCAACAAATCGTCTTCGGGAACACGTCTCAACAGTCTGGATGTCTATGAGAGAATATACATGTAATACCTATTAAAGACAAATATAAAATAATTGCAAACAGTCTGTGCTTAAATGATGTCAATTATTGACAAAACTGTAAAGTACAAGATATCAAATTCAGCAGCATAATTCAAAGAAAAAAGAAAATAAGATTAGAAGAAATAGATACAGTCTTACTATATGAACAGAGGTAAACTTACAGACGGACCAGGCGTTCTTAGTGAGTCAGCATCTCCTGCTTGCATCAAACACCCTCCTCTTCTAGTGATCTGAAGGTCTTGCCAAATGGGTTCCATCCCAGTCATGTAAATTGTAATTTTTGGTTTTAGGCCTAGATGATCCAAGTAACCTCGAAAGGTAAAATCATCTTGAAAACGCTTTTGGAATAATACATTCGTATCTGGAAATCTGAGCAGCTTAAATTCTTTCTTCTACATTATTTATCCTTTCCTTATTTTTTTTTTTTCATACAGAAAACGATTTACCCTAACTTGCTATAACATGTTACTGGTTCTTCCTCTACATAGTTCATTAGGGACATGGTCATTTTGTACCATAACCAACTCGTACCTGCCACTTCGTACCATACCTTACTACCAACTCGTACCAGAACCATTTCGTACCATGACCAACTCGTACCATAATTTCTACCAACTCGTACCATACATAAACTCGTACCATTGTCAACTCGTACCATGGTACATGTACCAATACTGGTACCATAAACTCGTACCATGGATGAACTCGTACCATGCATAAAGTCGTGCCATGATCCCAGTATTTACCATAGACTCGGGCCATGCAAATATCGGTAACAACGCTAACTTCACCATTAGGTAAAAGGGCATGGAAATTTCAATGTGTTAGAGAGATGGTATTTTATAGTTCCTTTAAGTCTTAAAACTCATTGGGTACCAACTGGTCATGGCCTTGGGCTTACATGTAATTGAATTGAGTTCAAGTATACTACCACATAATGAATTGGTACGAATTGGTGATGGTAGGAGTTATGTCAATAGGTACGAAATTCTGTGGTACGAGTTGGTTACGGTACGAGTAGGTAAGAGAAGGTACTAGTTGTTCCCATGAATAATACGGAAGTGTTCTAACTCTATACCTTCATGAAGAAAATTCCAAACCATTTTTTTCCTGCACCATACACGTGTTTCGAATATCAAATTCTCATCAGTGATGCTTCCAGCGGAGCCACCAAATTTCATTTCAGTAGCGCCCTCTTTTTATATTGTTTTGAATTTAGATTTGTAAATGTACTTTACAGAGAGTGCGCGGCTCCAAATTTTCTGTAGGGTCGATTCAGTAGCATATCCAAATAAAATATATGTTCAAAATATCATAGGAGGGATGGTGCTAAGATGTTAACCTCCTTTAATTTCGGTGATAGTTTTGAATGGAATGACAAGTTTTCGAAATAGCAAAATAATTTCTATGATGTCAAATCGATAAAGGGCCAAAACAAAGATTCTTTCAGGGGACAGAGCTGGAGAGAAGTAATTAATACACTTATAAACATCAGGTCACGGGGAACGATTTTAACTGCTCCACACTGCAACATGAAATAAGTGTTTATAATAATAATACGGAAGTGTTCCAACTCTATACCTTCATGAAGAAATTTCCAAACCAATTTTTCCTGCACCAGACACGTGAATTCACAATGGGTACGGATTAGTCATGGTACCAATAAATGTCAATGGTTACAAAATTCTGTGTGGTACGAGTTGGTAATGGTACAAGTAAATGTACATGGGTACGAGTTGGTTATGTTACGAGTTGGTTATGTTACGAGTTGGTTATGGTACGAGTATGTTATGGTACAAGTTGGCATAAAATTGGGTACGAGTTGTTCCCTTGAATTTGCAATGGGTACGAATTGACTTTTTATTTTGGTACGAGTTGGTCATGTTACGAAATGGTTATGGGACGACTTGGTAAATTTTGGGTACGAAGTGACCAAGGTACGAGTTGGTTATGGTTCAAATTTACCATAAACCGTTCATTATTATATGGTGGTGGAGATGATATCAGGTAAGCATCTCCTGCTTGCTAACAAAACCCACAACTTTAGCCGTGCAAAAATGTGTCAAAATGGATACACAAATCAAATCGGTGTTTCAACATTGTGGGAAATGATGTGTTCTTATGTTCTATGCTGTCATGGTATCGTTCAACACATTCTACAACGACAAAGTCGGTCGCTCACTAAGATACCCCTGGTTGTGTAATTTCTCTGTAACTCGCCTTGCCCACAGAACAAAGCTTGCTCTGGAATAGCGTTTCAATATGCGATGTGAATACACCATATGTAGAGATGAGGAACGTAGTAGTTTAGGAAAGGGTAATTTGTAATTTTGGAGTTGAAGTCGTCAGGTTTATCATATTTTGAAGTATTTCAGTTACCAATATAACGTGAGATCTAAATGATGCTTTCAGCCTTTCAGTGCTCTCTTTCATCAATAGTTCATACGGATAGATTGTGTAAAAGTAATCCACAAAATTTGGATTGTTAATTGGGAGCACCTTATCAATGTATCTGTATGTAAAATTGAGGAGCCAATTGCTTCTTATCGCGAGGACGCATGGACTGGACAAACTCGGCTTCAGATAAATATTGACAAAATATCAGAAGTGTAGCAAATTTTGTTTTAATATGAATTTCCACAATATGCTGAAAAATCATTCCTCCCAAAATACATACATATTTACTGATTAGAGGACACAACATTTTGGTTACGTCCTTCTCTGTATATGTATATTCATCACTGGAACAGTTAATTTGTTGTGTAATAGTACACTCTTTGGTCCTACTACATTGTTTTGATTGAGGATCACTGACGAGGGTTTAGTACCCGAAACGTGCGTGCATGTCTGGTCCATTCCGCATATTTATCTGTTCTTAAATGATGCTATTGAATTTGAAGACGCTTAACATTTGTACCACTTGGTGAGTGTCATGCAGGATTCCCAGAGGGCACATGTAGCCAAGTTCAATCAACTTCGGTTGATCGTATCTTCAACGCATTCGAAAATTTCTGTTACTAAATTTCTTGAAATTTCTAAAACATGGGTCCTGTAGCACCTGTAGCATCATTTCCCACCCATCCTGCTAGGTTTATGATACATTTTTGGACATACTAACTTTCACACTCTTTGGCCATATTACATTTTTTAGATTGAGGATCGCTGACAAGGGTTAAGTACCCGAAACAAGCATGTCTGGTCCATGCTTCAAATTTATCTGTTTTTAAATGATGTTATTGAATTTGAAGGCGTTTAATATTTAAATTCTTACTCGTTAGATAATCATATAGAAGAGATAATGCAGCTTTACATTTAATGACTGTTATAATTTTTCTGTCTATCGATGTATAGACAAAAACCGATGCACAAACTATATAATCCGCGAAGCGGATTATATTTTGTATGTGCATCGGTTTTTGTCTATACATCGATAGACAGAAAAATTATTACAGTCATTTCTTATAATTTAATTAAATCACTATTTAATCATCTAGTTTATTTTGCAATTGAAGTCATTTTAGCGTGGTTGATTTTCAAGTTCAAAACTGGCGACGTGATATTTGAACAGGCCTAACGTAGCGGCGCTCGCCGTTAGTAACGTCATAATAGGTGACATTGTCTATACAGCTATAGATAAAATTTCGCGCCCTACGTTTGTATAGGCGTTATACAGACATTACGGGAATAGTTAAATTATTTGAATTTGTCGAAACATCTCCAGAAGTTAGTATGGAAGACACTTAGATCGACGAGATCAATGATTGAGATACACACTTAGATACACACTAGCCCATGACACCAAGGCATAGTCCTCCAGCATATTAAACGGAGACAAATGTTCGAAACATCAATTGCTACCAAACTAGGGTAAACTTCAGAAATATAAATTTTCAATGCACGTAGTCTCTAGATGGAGGCTTTAGGATAAAAACGACAATTAGAGAAACGCTATCCAATAATGTTAAGAAAACAGAGATGTTCCCACTCGTTACCTTTTTATTGGACACCATTTCAAACTAAACTTTAATGCACAGAAGCGTGTTTCGGCTAGTTAACCTTCATTAGTTGTAAGTCATGCCGAAGTGAATTTCAGACAAGCTAAAATTATTTAAGTTGCGCCCCTCTAGTTTAATTTTTTTTCATTTTGTGTATCTATTATATAAAGAGTGCGCGTCCCTCAAATTATTTGATGAATGAAAGGTTTCTTTGTGTAACTCTTTCGATCGTTACACATTTAGACATTCGCCTTAACTTCGAAATTGCTTCCTTAGCATATTTGAAAATGTAGTATGTTATCTTTCGAAATGGCTTCAATGTCAATGCATTTCATGATAACCCGATTGACCTCCAACCATAAGATGAAAAACTGCGTTGGAAACAGAAGCATTCGAAGGGACTGTTGTGATCTTAGATAACGGTTCCCCCTCCATATTTCCTTTTCAACCTGGAAGAGTTCGAATGAACTAGAAAAATACCAATATTGACCTGGACCTTAGAGATAAGGGAATGTGGATACAGTGATTATGAAACCTCGGTTAACGCTTTGAGTATAGTATTGCTGAACTTTACATGTATTTAAGAGATGGATTTGCCTTTGAAATTTATTTGCTTGTAATTTTCTCAGACAGAGCTCCAGTTAATATGAATGGCATGGCATTATGATCATATGCGATTTTGACAAATACATGTAAACAAAAAAGAGTACTTTGCGTTGATAGCGCAAGTAAACACATGTTCTTGAGACCAACAGAACCGACTTTGAGTGGTCACATGCTATATTTACAACTAATTGTGATATTACCCGGATAGCGTATGCATAATTTCCTGTTATCTGGATGAATTGTCAATATTGAAATATATGTTCCCCAAGATGCACAAGATAAAAGCATTTGTATCTATAATTTGAATTTGAAGACGTTTAACATTTGAACTACTTGGTGAGTGTCACTGCTGGTGGACCAAGAGTCCCCGAGGGCACATGTAGCCAAGTTCGATCAACTTCCGTTGATCGTCTGTCTTTTAAACGCATTTGAAATTTTCTGTTACAAAATTTCGTGAAATTTCAAAAACGTGGGTCCTGTAGCATCATATCCCACCCATTCTACTACTTCTTTTGGTACATTTTTGAACACAATAATTTTCATACTTTTTGGCCATGTTGCATTGTTTGGACTTGGGGTCACTGACGAGGGTTTAGTGCCCGAAACGTGCATGTCTGGTCCATGCTGTAAATTTATCAGGTCTTAAATGATGCTATCGAATTTGAAGACGTTTAACATTCCTAAAGGAAGACACACTCATGTTCATTATTACACTGACAAGCCAACCTTGACTAAAAATCTGATTGTGCAATACACACGCACAAATCGTTGAAACTTACGCGAGGTAAGATATCAAAAGCAAACGAAGACAGTCCTTTCATCTTTTAGATCTTGGTTCAATTTATGCAGCATGTTCCGGTGACATTCACTGCTTCTATTCCAAATGTAGAAGTAGTCTACTTGATCAAAGATCACCATATGCTCACTCGAACACGTTTAGCATGTTTAGCAATAAAAATGTTAAGATACGAAATATTGTATGACGTTAAAGGACGATGACATGTCCGACCAAATGCAGTAGGAAAACGAATCAGAATATAGAGAGAAACGAAAACTATATAAGTAATATAAACAAATATCTTGTTACGTCTTTTGGCACATTTTTGGACATATTATACATTGTTTAGATTGAGGATCGCTGACGAGGATTAAGTACCCGAAACGTGCATGTCTGGTCCATGCTGCAAATTTATCTGTTCTTAAATTATGCTATTGAATTTGAAGACGTTTAACATGAAGAGGTATAGTTAAAAGGAAAATGAATTTCTTTATCAACAAAGAGGAATGGAAGTTTTGGTTATGTACACTTCAAAATTCTACGACCGCACATCGTGTTTACTCACTGGCGGAACACTTTTTGTCTTGTGCTTGTATCCTTTGTGTTTTTGCATTTGGGAGTTCAACAAGAGAAAGAGCTTTGTTTTACATGGTGCCTAATCAGATCTCCGACCTATAACGGTAAAGCTGGTCAAAAAGCAAGGGAGTCTGCGATAACTCCCATTATTTTGTGTGAGATCTTATCCGCAGATTAGATACATTCAACTCAATCATTGTCCAAACGTAATTTCACAAAATGCAGGAAATTGAAAAACATCATAACCGAAAATTGCTTATAATCTAACAAATGAATAGTGAGAAATAATTCATTTTGCATTGATATATGAATTATCTATGCCTGTCACGTTACATGTAATTCAACATATATCAAAATGCAATCAGTTTCAAACAATTTCCTACAAAAAGATAACTTTTTATCTTTTGTATGTTGCATATAAAATGCATGGTCAAAACCACCATTATGTTGTTCTCATTGTTTGGTAGTAAGACTTTAGAAGAACAACACAGAAGAGAGTGGTCTTCGAGGAAGTTCTGAAGGTAAAATAGATTCTTTTATAAGCATGTATTGAAAACAATAACGTGGAGGTGTCCCAACTCTTTATCTTCGTGAAGAAAATAATGTGCCAGACACGTATGGCAAATCCTAATTTATCAGGATCTTTAAAAATTTATAAATTGTCAAAAAGAAAAAAAAATAATTGTACTATAACGAAATTTGAATCTAACGAAGTCATTAGGTTTTCCGTCACTTGATACTATTATTGATTATGCGCTCTACTTCTATAAGGAAAATAAATTGAAATAAAGATTGCGATAAAGTCAATGAATTCAAGAACCTACGATAGCTACAATATGATAATATAAATGTCCTATTGCAGTAATGTTCGATGCCGAAACAGAATAAGAAATGTGTACAGGTTTCTCAGAACAGAACGAAGAGTAATAGAGATGTCCCTTCATTTTAGGATATTTTCTAATATGTAGTCACAGCACATTTAAAATACACATTCAAACAACTGATTCTCCCTAAGGTTTAAAATTTTATTTACAGGTATTCCCATGTGCATCATGTGTGACCCTTGATCGTTTAATAGATTTGAAGCTGAATATATTTAATCGTACAAGAAGCTTATAGGGAAAAACAGAGAGGTCTAAGGTCAGACGTTTACATGAAGTTTTTCATGTCAATAATGGTAGTGTTCCAGCTCTTTACCTTCTTGAACAAAATTTAGAAAAAAAATTAATGTGCAAGACACGTGTTTCGGATAGTAAATCCTCATCAGTGATACTTAATTAAATGCCGAAGTGATTTTCATATACAGCCAAATTATTTCAGTAGCAAACCTCTAGTTTTATTTTTTGAATTTGAATTTGTGCATTTAATTTGCAAAGAGTGCGCGGTCGATTTTGTAACATATGTCAAATAACGTAAAGAAATTTGAGTCTGACATGGAGTCGAGTAACATCATAATGAATAGGTCCTTTTGTCATTATAAACACTCTTTATATCCGATACCATTTCATTTTTCATTCACTAAACTCTAAATTATCAATTGCTCTCGAGACATATTTTCAAAATAATTGTATTCCTGTTGCAGTGACTATATTTGAAAGTAATTCACGATACTGTAGAAACGCATAAGTTACCTCTAGATAAGACACATTAGTATGATCGTTACTTTGGTTAAAAGTGTCTATAGATTACCGTGGCAATAACTTTAAATATAGCCTAACCAAATTTACTATGTCCTATTTATTGCCGTTTTTCACGTAGTAGTCTAATTGTTTCATCATATAGATACCTTGTTATTTACAACGTGTGAATTTACAAATGGAGCAATAAGAAAATTATAGTTTAGAATTCTTAATATTGTTTCTTCAACCTTTAAAAAAGTTATTTTCTTCAGCAAAATATGTGAAGTGAAGGTCAATCTTGGTTACCATATACCTGTAGAACAAAGGTCCTTCGTCTGAAAATTCATTTGTACTGTTCATGCACAAATTAAACTTTCGAATTTTTGGTTTCTTTGGGGATTTATATTGTGGCAATTCTACAATTTTGCCTGTTGGAATGCTGTCCTTTACCCATTGTTTCCCATATTTTCATGTTGCGTTTTAGATTTGACTTGTATATGGGTGATTTTTTGGTCCTTTAACATTGTAACTTCTGAAATTCTGAAATGTAGTGTTGGTGATTTTTTTTTTCGTAAACGTTTCACAGGAATACTGGCAGAATCTCTTTTTTAAGATTTGAACCTAAAACTATCATTGTATTTAGATGATATTAGGTTGTATAATTTCGGTCGCGTTAAATTCGAAAAGGAGAACGACAGTGGCACTATCTGGTCATAGATTATCTATGAAGAGCTTGGTAACATTGTCATTCGAGATGTTCCAATGGGGTTTCTAAAACAGAAATCTTATTTAATTGTCACCCAGCATCTTGTCCGCCGAGTTTTTGATAGTCCGCATTGTTGTGGAATGTTGAAGGGTCAAATACTTACACCTTTGTTAAATTTGACTCATGTGTCATAAGTAGCATGATAAGATAACCCTATCTGAGGCCCCATCTTACCAGATATTAAAGGAAGTTGACCCAGAAAAACTCTTGCAGTCTAGAGATTTAGCTCGCGTCTTATTGTTTCAGCTTATTTTCCACAATGATTGCTTTGTTAGCAGTTTGTCTTCTGGCGGTGAGCGTTACTGCTCAAGCGCCAAGGCCATGCCGTAAGTATTAATTTTTCTAATGATTTCTTTTTATGTTAATTCATTTCTTATATTTATTATTTTATTCATTTATTTTCATTAGTAAATTCACTTTTTTTTTCTTTTCCCTTATTTTTATTTATCATTTTGGCAAACCCCTTTCGCTACAGTTTTGTAATATACATATATAATTTAATCTCGTTATGACTTTTTGATCTACTGTTATTTATTTGATGAATAATTTATTATCTTGTACTAATAAGACACAAAAGATAAGCCGAACATTTGTTTACTTTTCTTCGAAACAACGCTTCTAATGTCTGCTTAAGCGGTTTTGTATATCGAGTCAACTGACACCGCTTCCATAATTTGCTTATTATTAAGAAGTTTTGACCATGGCATCATTTGACATTTGTTGTCTGTTATCAGCTTATAACTTGGTCAGTTTAAACATACCTTACACAATCTTAAATTTCATGTTTGGACATCCACGTTGTCATGTGAAAACAACGTCTTGGCTCGTACCGATATCTTATCAGATCGTTTCAACATGTCATTGTTTTGAAATATATTTACATAATGCAAGAATTTCGCTACATAGCATGCCTATAGAGGAATATGACCAAAACAATTTGAGCAACTAAATTCTACAATGAAATATGAAACATTTTTGCATATATTTCTAATCAGAGAATGAATGTCAAACACAAAACCCGAATTCTAATATGACTTGAAATTGTCTCCCTATATGTACCATAGAACTCGCCTGGTGTAAAATCTCCAACAAACTTCCAGTGCGCTAACCTCCGCCCATTCACGTGCTATATTAGAATAGAAATAACAACTAGCTAGCCGTGATTCATTGTCCAGTAATTCCACTCGTCACATGAACCAATCAAATTATAATTTGATTGGTTCATGCGACAAGTGGAATTACTGGACAATAAACCATGGCTAGCTAGTTGTTATTTCTTAAATCAGATTTCAAAAATCCGACCTAACGGCTCACAAATTCTTGAAAAATGCAAAACATAACTTTCCCAAGCTAAAAGAAAAATAGGACATATGCTATCTTTTTATTCTTCATTCTTTTTTCTATAAAGTTAATATTTTTCACGCAATTCTATTTACATAGGGTAAGTACAATTATCAAACGTCTTCAAATTCAAAAGCATCATTTTTAAAGAATAGATAAATTTGCAGCATGGACCAGACATGCATGTTTTGGGTACTAAACCCTCGTCAGTGATCCTCAATCTAAACAATGTAATATTACCAAAGAGTGTGAAAATTATTATGTCCCAAAATTTACCGAAAGACGTAGCAGGATGGATCGGATATGATGCTACAGTGTTGCTGCTGTTTGATTTTTTTTAACATTGATTTTACAAAATCGAAAATTGTTTTATAAAAAAAAGTTAGAGGTAGAGGACGGTCTAAACTATTTTTGGTCAATTGGTATTATCTATGAAGATTGGAGAACATTCTCAAAGGTATACACATTTCTGCTTCTATTCTTACAATGAAATGTGTAATATTGTCTTTTTCTCATTTCAGAATCACCTAAACAATGGGAGGGAAGAGTGTTCACTGTGAGTTAGAATCTCTATTTTTCAGTTACAGAGCTCAACTGTTAGTCAACCTATCTTCTCTTAAAATGAATAAGTTCTCTGATTAATCCAAAACATTTGCGTCTTCTTTAGGGAAGGGGGATTAAAAGGATATTTCAAGTTTTTCATGTTTCCTATTATGAATGTGTTTTAAGTTTTTTCTTTACTTTTTAATAAAACTAAAACAATGACTTTGTTGTGTATGCTGGTCAATCCTTACTTGTATCAATTTTCTCAATTTGAGTTATTTCTTAACGTCAAAAATAATCCTGAAATGTTAAACGTCTTCAAATTCAATAACATCATTTAAGAAGAGATAAATTTGCAGCATGGACCAGACATGCACGTTTCGGGTACTTAACCCTCGTCAGTGATCCTCTTTATTACCAAAGAGTGTGAAAATTATTATGTCCCAAAATTTACCGAAAGACGTAGCAGGATGGATGGGATATGATGCTACAGGACCCACGTTTCAGAAATTTCAAGAAATTTTGATTACAGAAATTTTCGAATGCGTTGAAGAGACGATCGACCGAAGTTGATCGAACTTGCCTACATGTGCCCTCGGGGACTCCTGGTCCACCAGAATTGACACTCACCAAGTGGTACAAATGTTAAACGTCTTCAAATTCAATAGCATCATTTAAGAACAGATAAATTTTCTGCATGGACCAGACATGCATGTTTCGGGTACTTAACCCTTGTCAGTGATCCTCATTCCAAACAATGTAATATTACCAAAGAGTGTGAAACTATAAAATCATACATTGCATTGTTTCCTTCATTGATTTAAGGTAACTTCAAGATGAGGAGGCTTTCATTTCTAATATGATACATTTTTGGACATAATAACTTTTACACTCTTGGGCCATATTACATTGTCTACTGTTCTGTTCGCTAAATCCAGAGCACCCTGTTTTGGCGATTTATTCCGTCATCTGCAGAATTTTCCTATGAATTATAGTTTCCGAGAATTGACCTCCTTTAGTTGTAACTGGATATTAACTTCAACTCACCCTAACAGCTGCCTGCAAACCGCAATATGAAAAATAAAATGTCTACGGGAAATTTCCATGTTAATTTCAAGCCGCCGCCATATTGTTCTCCGTGTCAACAATAGTAAACAGTGACGTCAAAGCTCCCGACGTCATGCATTTTCAGCGATTTTACTATAGAAAATCCCCGTAGACTTTTTATTTTCCGTCCTATTTCTAACGTAGTTGACGTACAGCCAAAACAATTATATTTTCTGTTACGACTAAAGGAGCACTATAAAACTGATATCTTTTTGGAGGATGGCATTATCATATTTTAGAGAAAACCGGGAAAACAGGGTGCTCTGGAATTAGTGAACAGGACAGTAGATTGAGGATCACTGACAAGGGACAAGGGTTAAGTACCCGAAATGTACGTCTGGTTCATGCTGCAAATTTGTATGTTCTGCAATGATGCTATTGAATTTGAAGACTTTTAACATTTGTACTTAACGAGGGACCTCGGGAATTTGAGGACAATATTCAGATTGAAAGGAAAAATAATGTTGAAAAGTTTGATATTCTCCGCCACAAAACTTTTATGACAATTTCCTTAAACTAAGGGATAACATAGCGATGGCATAGCTATCTTTGGTCATTTTAAATACTCCAGGTTTAGACTTTTGCTCTTCATTATTCTACACTATTTGGATTGTCTCTTGTTCGGTCTCGATCATCACTGATGAAACATAACTTGTTGAAATGCGCATATGGTACACTGAAATTTAACAATAGAACATATCTTTCAATTTTGACAATAAAAGTAAGTGAGGTCTGATTTCTGTTATTTTTTCAGGTGGATAGAAGCAAACAATTTGAGCGATATGGCAAAATCAGCTACGATGAGTATGCACCAAGATTCCGTATAATTGAGGAGGAGAGAGAAGGATCCACCGAAGAATTCTACGACAGGCTTTACCTTCATAATGTTGTAAGTACATATTCACCGTTTTCTTTTTACTTTTTTCTAATCATTATTTTTTATTGTTATTAATCTTTTTGGCTTTTATCCTGGCAAAGCTTTTTTCATTGCTTCTTGTTATCCGGGTAAACAGTAAATGCTTCTTGTGCTTTGTTTCCTTCATTTTTTTTTTTTTTTTTTTTTTTTTTGGTTTTTTTTTTTTTTTTTTTTTTTTTTGGTTTTTTTTTTTTTTTTTTTGCTAATCAGGATGACCTAATGTGCTCGATACCTCCTCATTAGGGATAGCTTCTCCAACAAGCTCTTTTTATTACAAGATAAAAACGCAATAAATCAAAATATCTAATAGGGCAAAGAATACAGCTTGAATTTGAAGACCAGAAAATGCAACGTGACCAGCCTTACCCGCCCATTCAGACCATTCGGTGTCCCACCAGAGGCCAAATTCACAGGTGAAGCCACAATTGGCGCCGCCGGTGTACCTGGTGAAAGTGTTGTCATCGAAAATTTTGATGGTGAATTCAGCGATGGTGATAAATTCTTTGGTGATGTCACATACCCAGATTGTGTTCCAGTAGCCAATGGCGTGTTTTCTAAAGAATTTGGATTTGTCATGAATAGGTAAGTAGTCTTTTGCTACTACGTTCGGACTTTATAAATCAATTCTTTTCAAACAGATAGGCAAATATGTATTGAATTAAGAGTAAAACTGAAGAAAATTAATTTTCCTTGATAACGATTTCAATTTTTTTCAGTTTCTTTGATATCAACGTTGGTATTGCTGACCCAATGGTTTTTGTACCACCACCGGAATGTGCCGGCCGTTAAAACTGTTTTACATGGTGACTAAGAACTAAAAAATATACAAATTTCATATCCATATTTGTCATTTATATGATTTTAAAGATGTGTTCTCCTTTTAGATCTGCTTAAGGAATATATTTTTTCTAATAAATTTCATCTACCGTGTACTTTTATTGTCATTTTATTTATGCGTAGGTAGCATGTACTGTATACATGCTCTTCAATTCATAAGTCCACATTTAAGGCCACACCATTTAAACCGCTTATATCCGATACATGAGAAAAACAAATATCTATAATAAAATTCTATTGATTTTTATTCAAGTTCAAGTGAATATTTTCATTTCGTGTCATAAGACATGCATCCCGTAATCTTTTCTACGACCAGAGAAGGCATAATTTCCTAGGTATTCCATTCATTTTCTTATGTGAGGACAAATGTTCACAATATGACATCCTTTCAGCTTTAGGCACATTCTGATAAATTCAATGGTTAGCGATACAATGTATATATATATTTGTTGCACGGTCAACGTTGTAGACGGTAATCAACACCTTTCCAGACGGTGCAATATTTTTCACTGTGAAGCAATGGTTGAATTAATGATTGAATTAATGATTCAACTTATCATTGAATGATCAACTGAGCCGTTAATTGTCCTTAACTGACCTGACGTCCATTGCATCCCGTTTTGAAAATACAACATTACCAAAAGGGGGAACGAATATTCCCATTCATATGTTTAAGAACAATCACTAAAGAAGTCCCGCAACTTACAGGTTCAATGTAACGGGCGGATCTTGTTTCCCCAAGAAGGCGGGTCCAGCCCGTTAAGAAAAGGGTTCCAGCCTATGAGTTTGAAAGAAGATACGTAAAAACGGGAAAACATGTTTCTTTTTTTTTGGGGGGGGGCAAATTCGGGGGGAGGGTCCTGACTCCTTGCGCGCTCTAGATCCGCGCTTTTTAAAATGTTTCAATATGCATAGGATCAGCTACGAAAGTCTAAGACTTCTGCAATTTAAATAGTTTTGAACAAAAATTAAGATATTAAAGCGGAACACTCCCGTAAACATGTAGTTTGGAATATGTGTTGGAAAACTTGTACAGGGGAATCCTTAACCCTAACTTCTAAAATCCGTTTTCTATGTTGAAAAATTCAAATATCAGGCTCCTTTTGTTTTCTTTAACCTTTTTTTTCTCTAACATTTGACTCAAAAAATACTGGACCGAATTCTTTTGATTTCTTTCCCGTTATTTTAAAGTGCGTAAAATTCTTGTCTGTTTACTGAACATAAGTTGTTTTCTCCTACTTGGAATGACGACTTATAATTACTCAATCATTGTTGATAGTTGTTTGATGGCCTAACAATTGCCGTGCAACAAATGGGTTATTCAACTGCTCCTCAGGTTACGCCCTCGGAGACAGTAGAATAACCCTTGCATATCTGTATTCCATTAAGTTGGATTAATTGAATACTTGGACTCCATTGTAATACTTTCAGCAACGCGCCCTAACTCCTACATGGGATAAACCAATAACAGAAACGAAGGAATGAAATAAAGATATCACTTACTAAGCATAAATCGAGAAGACAAAGGTGCAGTCGAAGCCGACAACCATAATTTTGCTATGTTATGTTGTTGCCAATATAATTTTTGCATATGCGCTTATGTACAAACGTGCAAAGGTATAAGCTTTCAGCATGCAGCGGTAACGGGATCCTTCAGGACTGTTAATGTATTGGTTTTCAGTTTGTTTTTGTTTTTTTGTTTTTTTCATTATTCTAAAAGAAAGGAAGGGATCTCAAACATGAATCGGTTGCAGTTCCCACAGCTAGTCACCTAAGGCACGGTCCATTTGATATCCTGGGGGGGGGGGGGGGGCTTGGTTTTTTTTCGAAAAAAATAATTTTGCTCTGAATTTTGATGAAAAAAATAAATTTGCTTATGGTGTGACAGAAAAAAAATAATCTTGCTATTACAAGTAATCTGGATTTGAAGAATAACCATAAAATTCGCTCAAAATTCCTGAAAATTTTTCGGCTCGCTTCGCTCGCCACACTTTTCAATTCATATAAAAAAATTTTGGCTCGCTTCCCTCGCCATACTTTTCTTCTTTAATGGCAAGTTCATATTTAAAGATATCAAAAATATACATGTAGCTGAAAAAGGGGCTTCCTAAAATGCTTAAATACATTATCAATATAATTTATGACTATTAATAGATACATGTATCACCATGCATAGAGTATAAAATTTATATACCATCTTGGAAGAAGAATTTAATTTTGTTCTTCACTAGTTTACATTTCTAAATTTAAACATTTGTATAGAAGACCCTCTCCTCAGGCCCTCTTACATGTTACATGACCTTATTTATACATTTTGTTTACTGAAAATTATATCATATTGTAAAAATCTTTTATCTCTCTCAGTTTAGAAGTGAATACATGTTTTACATAAAAATTTAGTAAGGCACGGTCCATTTGATATTCTGGGGGGGGGGGGGGGGGGCTTGGGTTTTTTGTCGGAGCAAGATTATTTTTTTCGCCCCGGACCGGAGCAAAATTATTTTTCTCTTGCAAAGTTGGAGCAAGGAAATTTTTTTTAACAAAGTGATGTGCATATGAAAAATGTTTGTGTTTTATCCATAGAAATTATTTATATTTTTACACAAAACTCTAAATATTAATATATTAGACGTTTATTTTTATGCAAGAATTCAATTCACTTTTATACAGAGAGATAAAAGATATTTACAATACAATTCTCAATATTTTATATAAGGTACAAGTATTTAACATGTATAAGAGGTTCTGAGGGGAAGGGGTCTCCTAGACAAATTTTTAAATGTAGAATTGTAAATTGGTGAATAATTGAAGTTCTCCTTCCAAGCTTACAAGAACATAAAATATTAGACTCTATGGGATACATGCAACATGTATTAATAGCAATTACAAATGTATACATAATTATTGATAATATATTCAAGCTTTTAAGGAAGCCCTTTTTCATTCACATACACATATAACTTTTGATATCTTCAAATATATGAACATTGCTATTAGTAAATAGTGTTTTGATAGAAAACTATGGCGAGCGAAGCGAGCCAAAAAAATTTTGATACAAATTAAAAATTGCGGCGAGCGAAGCGAGCTGGAAATTTTTCAAGAATTTTAACGAAATTTTATGGTAATTCTTCAAATTCAGATTATTTGTAAGAGCAAGATTATTTTTTTCTGTCACATCATAAGCAAATTAATTTTTTTCATCAAAATTGAGAGCAAAATTATTTTTTTCGAAAAAAACCCAAGCGCCCCCCCCCCCAGAATATCAAATGGACCGTGCCTAATGCTTAGAGCAATTTAAGTAAAACTAAAGAATTTCCGTTGAAAAAAACACAAACATTCTTAATATACACATCAATTGTTAGAAAAAAGTTTCCTTGCTCCAACTTTGCAAGAAAAAAATAATTTTGCCCCGGTCCGGGGCGAAAAAAATAATCTTGCTCCGACAAAAAACCCAAGCCCCCCCCCCCCCCCCAGAATATCAAATGGACCGTGCCTAAACTACCCTATTTGAAAACACTGTGGTGAAAGTGACAGCAAAGATTACACATAAACCAACGAGACCAATATTTGAATAAATTTAAGCAAGAAATCTATTTTTCTTTAATTTAATACATTTCGAAATTATCTCTGCAATTATTTTCAAAAATGATAAAAAAAGCTTAAAGAAATAAACTATGATTCCTAGGGCAAAGAGTATAGTTTGAACATCCGAACTAGGCAGTGCAATGTCACAAACTTAACCCGCCCGTTCAGACCATACGGAGTCCCTCCTTTTGCCAACTTCTCAGGAGAGGCTTCGATTGGAGCCACTGGTGTCCCGGGTGAGAGCGTCGTAATCGAACACTTCACTGGTAAATTTGAGGACGGTACATATTTCTTCGGTGATGTAACCTACCCAGACTGCTTTCCAGTGAATCGCGGTGCATTCAACAATGAAATGGGCTTCGTCATGGAAACGTAAGCAAATTTATTATTTCGTCGAAGTCTGACATTTTATATCTTAACAGATTTGCTTATTTGTACATGAAACCACAAATACAAAAATTCAGGGGTTTTTGACCATTGGTCTTCATCAAGTGCAAAAACAACAATGTGAATCCTTTTGTGTTACGACCGTCCATTACATTACATTTTTGCAATGGCCGTTCATATTACTATAATTCATGTTATCGTTTTATCTCGTTTTTGCATTTTATAAAGCCAAGGGACTGAAAGTTTGACGTGTATTTTATTTTTATAATTCCTTCCCTCTGGAAGAAACATTTCAATCTACTTTACATAAAACGTCCAGAAAATCTAGATATATCCTTTTTAAATTCTAATGATTTTGCCTTTACAATTACCTTCTCGACTAATTGATGGGTAGTTCTTCGTTGTTTATTATTAGAATATGGCGATGGAATGTGTTTCTTTTCTACTTGAGACAATACTCGTTTACATTAACATTTCTTCCTCAATTTTTCAATTCTTCCAGTTTCTTCGACATCAATATTGGTATCGCTGATCCATCAGTGTTTATCCCACCCTCGGAATGTGCTGGTCGTTAACTTTCTTTCAGACATGAAATATACTTAGCAATAAAATACTTGTTTCTTGTAATGACATTTATATTTTTTCTCAACAGAATCCTTAACAATGTATATATGCACGACAAATGTAATTCCATTGAAAGGAACATGTTGTGTTTCTACATGAGTTAAAGCAGATCCTGACGATAATTTCAACAGCACTCACAATAGAGCACAAAATTGAGCATCGACGGACTCCTAGCAAGCTAGAGGTGGGACCAAGTGCCCGGGAGGAGTAAGCATCCCCTGTTGGCTAGCCGCACCCGCCGTCGACGTCCACCCACGAAAATGAAACAATATATAATACAGGCACTGTTTGAGGTTATCTCTATATAGAAAGTGATATGGCTACAATGTCAGGGGAAAATATTCAAACACTTAATGTCAGACCCCTCGCGGGGAACTTTTTTACGAGCTCCACACGGCAAAGGGCATAAGTGTGACACAAATTAGTTAAAGAAGATCCTGACGATAATTTCCACGCTTGTTACGTCACAATGCATTAACTCAACAGAAAAATGCTGTGACGGCTGGAAAAACGCTATTTCAAAACAAGAATGAAACTGAAAATTGTGGTGCATATAATTATATAGAGTAAATGTCACGTATTTTGTTACGGGTATGGAACACACAGCAAGTGCATTTATCGCATTCTCTCTCTCTCTCTCTCTCTCTCTGGGTTTAAGCGAAGATATAACGCAACAACATTTCTATGACGAAATAAAGATCAAAAGTTAGTGTCTCAACTTATTTAATTGCAAAATAACACCAATCAAAAACACATTATGGAAAAGCTGTAAGCGATCAATTTTCATGTTAAAAGAAAGTACAAAGTAGATGTATAACTATTAATTTGTACCTTGCCTACATTTGTACCATAGGAATGATTTATATTGGTACTCAATAACAAATTGTTTGTTTAACGATATCCGGACGCGTTTATTGTTATTTTACAATGGAAAATATCAAATACTGACAAAATATTGAAATGATGGTAGTGGCAATTAGCAAGCGTCATGATTTATGTATGATTGAACTAAACAAACAAAGTGAACGTAAATCAATGCCTTGTATTAAAGGACAACTGAATCAAAAATCATAACCAAGAGTCTTAATAATTGAACCTCTTTATTATCGACCCTAGGTTCTTTAATTGAGACATTTTTTTATCTGGATAGGAAGCAGGGTTTAGCGCAAGTAATCTGGATAACACGCCATTTGCAATAAGTATGTCCGATAGCCATCCAGAGAAGGCATTGTTTACATATTAGTCACCCTCTTTTATTTTGCTTTCTTGTCTCAATGAAAATTATTTTTGTGTTGTCTCTTAGTGTATTATGTGGAAATGTTTTTTATTGTTTCGGGGGGGGGGGGGGGGGGGGGGGGTCTTGTAGCTGTATGACCATTTCTTTTTGCTTTGTTAATGAGTTGATAATCGAAGTCTGCAGGTTTGAACATATCTCGATTCAATATTTTCAATTTTAGCAAGACAAGACGGACAAGTCCCTTCCTTTTGACATTTAATTGCACAGTAGAACACAACATCTATTGTACGCGCAGCTAATATCAGAAATCGAAAAATTGAAGTTAAAGTCTATTTTGTTGGCTTATTTTTCAATTAAAATTGATCTCGAAAGTAACGATGTAAGTTATATGTCCATACTTCGTTCACAGAGAAAATTATAATTTTTAATGGGGAATTTTCTTCGTTAATTTTAGTGTTACGTCGTCGGTGTTTAAAAGTGAGTCTAAGGAGAACATCAACAATGTCACGCTAAAATATATACTATAGTGTATTAATTACTTCTTTCCACCTTTGTCATGCACCTGAAAGAAGCATTGTTTTGGCCTTTTATCAATGTGACATCATATATATTGTTTTGCTTTTTCGGAAACTAGCCATTTCACCGATAAATATCATCGAAATTAAATGAGTTTAACATCTTAGCACCATCCCTCCAATGCTATTTTGAACATAGATTTTATTTGGATATGCTACTGAATCGACCCTACAGGACACTTGGAGCCGCGCACTCTATGTAATGTAAATGTAAAAATCTAACTTCAAAAAATAAAAGAGGGCGCTACTGAAATTATTTTTGGTTGCTGCACTGAAAACATCACTGATGAGAATTTAATATTCGAAACACGTGTCTGGTGCATGGAAATTGGTCAGGAATTTTCTTCAAGATGGTATAGAGTTGGAACCCTTCGACATTATATATACATAGAAAAATCTCCATCTAAAACTATAGTATTTTAATGTGAGCTCATTATTGGTCGTATGAACAAATAACTTGCACCAAGAGTTCGAAATCTATCCCTCAATATCAATTTTAATCGGATATTATTCCGACAAATGAGACAAAGCTTCAATTTTCCGATTTCCTAAGTGAGCTGTGCGGACAGTAAATTGGTTCCATGCAGTCAGAATATACTTTGGAAGTTCTGTTATCCATGACCATACTACGACATTTGATAATTAAACTATTATTGATTAATTAATTTCTATTACTAAAATAAATTGTACTGTGTCTGAAAATCACTTTGGCTGTTAATATCACTGTTGAGGATTTACTAACCGAAACACGTGTCTGGTTCATAGAAATTTGTTTGAAATTTTCTTCAAAAAGGTAACGGGTTAGAACACCTCCATCTTATTGTATTTATTTTATCCAGTTAGATTTTTGCCGTGCTGCATTCATGCATTGATTTGACTGAATGAGTTAAAGAAGATCCTGACGATAATCTCAACAGCACTCACAATAGAGCACAAAATTGAGCATCGACGGACCCCTAGCAAGCTAGAGGTGGGACCAGGTACCCGGGAGGAGTAAGCATCCCCTGTTGGCTAGCCGCACCCGCCATCGATGACCATGCATTAAAATGAAAACATATAAAAAACATGAACTGCACTGTCTGAGGCCATTTCTATATCATGTCAGGGAAAATATTCAAAACACTTACTGTCAAAGCCCTCGCGGGGAACTATTTTACGAAGTCACCTATAATACATTTCGTTTTACACTATGACTATGTAAATTATTCACACATAGTGTTTTTCCTACATGTTTCAATGATGTTGTGTTCTTATTCTCGTTGTCTTTGTCGGCTTGTTCCTTTTTTCTCATGTGTGTTCCGCTGTGGTAACTACAACGTCATCATGTTAAGGATCTCATCCTTATCTTGAAGATTCCGACGGAGTGATGATGAAGTGACACTTATGTTTCATATGTGACGTTTATCCAGCTCTGCGGAGTGAGCAGCCTTATGGAAAATCATAGCCAAAAGCAGCGCACAAGATAGTCATGATTTGGGTTTTATATCGTCATTGGTACTTCAGGCTACAGTGATTCTTAGAAACAAGACTATTTAGTGATGCTGCACATCATGGAATTAACACAAATATAAATTCAGACTCCAAAATTCATAATAAATGAAACAGAATCATAAAAAAAATATTGCAAAACAAAAATTTATTACAAAACAAAAATATATTACAAAACAAAAATATATTACAAAACAAAAAATATATTGCAAAACAAATGTTTTCAAATTCAATAACATAATTTAAGAACAGATAAATTTACAGCATTGACCAGAGAAAATATATTACAAAAAATATACATTCCAAAAAAACAACTGAAATATTATGCAAAGAAGCAAAGGGCAAGGGGCGGTAAGGGCCAAAATTGGCCCAATTTTAAAACTGGGAAAAACATTGAACATTGAAAATACAGGATTTACAGAGTATAAATAGAGAATAAGTGTCTTAATTTGTGTTTTGTTACGGGTATACAACACACAGCAAGTGCATTTATCGTACATGTAATGCGCGTTAGCGCATTTCATGCGATAAATGCACTTGCTGTGTGTTGTATACCCGTAACAAAACACAAATTATGACATTTATTCTATATATATGCACTTTAGTTGTCTATTTCATTCTTGTTTTCTGAAATTGCCTTTTCTAGGTAAAAGAGTGACGTCAGAATTCATCTCACCGCGGGTTCAGTTTGCAGGTTAGAACAGCCGTCGCGGCATGTTTCTTTAGATCTTATGCATTGTGACGTCACGAGTGTTAATACACGAATTGTAGCACGTTCCTTTCAACAGTAATATCTCAGGGAATTACATTGGTTGTGCATATATATCAATTTAAATTTTGAGAATCGGACATCCCGTTGCGATTCTACACTAATGTGAAGATAGGATGGTCAGCTATTTTTTACATTGATTTTGACGTCATATGACGTTACGATCACATTGTAATGTAACATTGTCTATAGGTAATTTGCTGCTATATTCTAATACTATTTAGGCTATTAATTGTGTTTATAAACTGTCAATATCACCATATAATACTAGTACATGTACATGGTAGGTTTCACTATCATATAATGAGGGATGATTGGGACACCCCTTTGTTGACTTACTAGTATGGAAATCTTAAGTTACATACTAATGTAAACGTCTTCAAATTGAGTAGCATCATTTAAGAACAAATAAATTGGCAACGTGGACCAGACATGCACGTTTCGGGTACTCAACCCTCGTCAGTTATGTTATACTGATACTTTTCACCAAGGCCTTAAACAGTATGTGTATCTCCAGTAACCCAGCAGACCCTATTTTAACACCCTCCCCCTGTTCCGGCTCAATTTTTTTCTCGTCCGATTCATCCCCAGAAGACCAGCCCATATAAAGCGGAAAAACGAAGCCCCCCCCCCCCCCCCCCACTTTCGCACAAAGTAATTGATTCAGAATTGTTTGGCACTGACTGATGCTGTTTTCAGCTTACTTTGCATTCTGATGTCTTTGCTGATAAAAAAAAATGCATTTGATTTGCGAATTTAGAGGGTTATGAGTGGGCTCCGATCCCCTCTTTGCGATGGTCAACATTTTCTTTTCTGATAGAAGTTTTTTTTTGTACTTAAAAAAATTCGCTGGCTAGCTACCGCTCGCCAGTTTCAAGAATTACCTCGCATGTCTCAATTTCAACACAACCTTTTTGATGCACCCCTTATCAAAAAAAAAAAGAAAATAATAAATAAATAAAATATTGAAATAAATAGATAATTCAAATATACCCATTGACATAGGACTGATCGTTGGCTACGGTACCGCTCAGTAAGACTTTTCTTGATTTTAATCTCCCTTTTTTCTATGAAAAATTTTCTTTAAAACTTGTCTTCGGTCCCCTTTCTCTGAGACCCTAGATCCGCCACCGCATGATTGTGTAATATAATAGATGTTGTCTTTACAAAGAAAAAATTCAAAAGTATGCTAATAAAGTTTAGTAGAAATCAATAATATAAACGTAACATTGTGTATCAAAGCGCCACATACAATACCGTCTGGTTCTGGACTCACTAATTTCTACTGTATTACTTGCATCATTTTATAATCTAATCAAAATTTCGTAAAATACATAGATTACGAAATAATAAGAGCTAAATTTCAATTAGATTGAGTATTTCAGTATGTATACGTTTTGCTGTTTGTAATTGAATTCCACATTAGTCAGTCAGGGGCATCACTGATTTCAGTCCTCTTTGGAAATGACTGATACTAATAATTTATTTTTCGATTTCCTTTGTAATTAAACACGATCAAAGATATTCATGTTGCAAAATTATAAAAGTCAGTCAAATAAAAATGATTGAATCTCGTCATATTATAAAGTTTGTCCATTTAATTGTCTTTACTACACTATTCAGAGAAAACTAATTCCATGGATTTGTAGTACTTTCTATTCTGCACCCAATGAACTCATAAAATGAAAATGCGCAGGAATGAATTTCGAGAAATAAGAATGCGCGCAAATAGTATTGAATTCAGTCATTTGGAGGTAAAGCAGCAAGTAAAGTCAAAATCAAAATTACTGATGTTAGTAATTTCTGAAAGAGTACTGAAATCAGTGATGCTCCTGACTGGTAGTAGGGATATTTCCTACTTTCTAAACGCAATGATTTTTTGCTGACTGAAATCATCGATATGTGTTAAAATAAATCTCCACGAATTAAGATGATGATTCTTTTTTTTAATGTACTAGTATACAAATTTCCAACTTGCAACAAGGTCATAGGCGGCACAAGCTTGCGATGTAGATTTCAAAGTGAAGAAAAGCGGAACTGAAATCGGACGCATGCGTAGGAGATTGACAAATTTCGTGGATTGCAATTTTAATGATTTAAATTTAAAACATCATTGAAAAAAATGAAGGAAAAATTATGAAGATACAGAATGTGCTACTGTAAATGATTAATGTACAATTACAAGGCTTGAACAATATCGATGTACATGTATGTACACAATACTCGCGGAATGTCCGTTACCATGAAATGACGCGCTGTATCCGTTTGGACAATTTTCGTTAATATTGACAACATATGTTCAATAAAATAAAAAGATTTTTCTCAGTCGAAAATGAGACAAGGCAGATATTTTTCCCCTGAATTTGCAAAAATACGTACATCTCGTGGACGGCAAATCATACGCGATGGTGTCTAAACTATCTATTTTACATGGCCTTCATTTCTAAATTTGATATGAAATAAATAATTTTTTTTTAACGGAGGGTTGTATTTCACATTTTCATTTAATATAATACATGTAGTTTGTTTGGTTGATTTTTGTGTGTGCTGGAGGGGGGGGGGGTCATGTTGTTTGTTTAGTTTTCTCCTTTTTTTCTTGTTCGTTTGTTCAGGGTTGTTTTTTTTTTTTTTATCAATATTTTGATTCGTTGATTCTGGCTCAAAGTTTGACATATTTTATAAATGCCGACTGTTCCCTTTTAGTTACTCTGTCATTTCCATTCAATATTATATTTATATTATAATATGAAATGATCACTTTGACTTTAATTTTTTTTTCGCAAAATACAAACAAAATCAAAGCCGCGAACATTTATGACGTCATATATTCAGTATGACGTCATTCTGTCGTCCTGAATATCCGTAACGTTACGAGGATAATAAGCATTTGAAAGACATTTTTGTCTGTATCATTTGATTTCGTGCATGTGGGAATAAATAATAGATATCATCAATAACAACAGAAATATAGGATCTCAAATGAATTTTCATTTCATACGATGTATTATGAAACGAGTTGAGAGTTTTATATCCCCGAGCCTTGGCGAGGGGATATAAAATGCACAACGAGTTTCATAATACATCGTATGAAATGAAAATTCATTTGAGATTCTTTTTATCACATGATATTGCCTAAAAATGTGTATTTCTAACGTGAAATCAACGTTTCTGAGAACTACATAGGCGAATCACGCCGTGATCCAGAAGTCGTCTGCTACGCCATGAGAAGTAGTGTCCCCATCGTATAGATATTCTGTGCGTAAGAGAAAAGTATTTCTATTTTGAATAGTATTTTAATGCAAGAATTAAAACAACAACAACAACAATTCTAATCATTGATATTGACTCCGGGTCTGCATTTAACAGTTGACCGATATTTGAAAGGTCACATTTGTCAAGGTCTATGTGATTAGGTACCAAACTTGAATCGCATTCAAGCAGAGCGATATGTAACGTGTTATCATATCATATATTTATGAAATGGCTTTATGAAATTGCATAACGGGTGTATCATGTGATAACAAAATCTATTGAATTGTATCGATTTTACTCAAATAATTGTTGTATTATAGAAGTTAAAAGGTGTTTTTCTGTTTCCAAAACGACCCGCTCGCATGGTAATAGTCATTGATTTCCTTCCGTTTTCTATGTTGCCACATGAAAACAACAGATTCATACTTTCACAGCATTTACAAAATACTTATACGGATATACAGAAAAAATATGAACTTGTTGTTTTGATGTGGCCAAGTCTAATTTTGCTATCAAATGTGAAAATATATTGATTTTTTGTTCATTTCCGGTTCATAGGTGATTTCAAAGGGGGATAACTCTAACGAAAAAATGAAATCAAACATTTTTCATGTTGAATCTATTAAAGACAAGCATCCTTTTACCAATTTTAGTTTCAATTTCAATATTCTTAAATCTTCGGCATTAGCAACAATTTTGGGCCTAGAAACCCCCTTACCGCCCCTTGCCCTTTGTATCCTCAATGGAAATGGGATCAAGTGCACGGTGAGTGAGAGCTCCTCTCATCACTTTTTATTTTACAAAATTCCCTGCATAAAATTATCAAGAGTAAGTGGTCCTATAGTTTATGCAGTTCTATTATGAAGTATAAGGGAATGAATTGAGGTGCCATAACCATTGGAGGGATGGTGCAAGGGTGTTTTCAAGTTTTTCAAATGATAATTCGGAATACAATGACAAATTTTCAAGCCAATATTCAGCGTCAAGAAATGGCTCTATTTAAGAAATAACAACTAGCTAACCGTAGTTTATTGTCCAGTAATTATCCGAGTCGCATGAACCAATCAAATTATCATCGAGCCGCGAAGCGAAGTGACGTGGGGAATTACCGGACAATGAACCACGGCTAGCTAGTTGTTATTTCTATTCTAATATTGTCTTGCATACGACAATGGGCGGAGCTTAGCGGACACCAGACGAGTTCTTTAGCACTTGAATGGACGGAGCTTAGCGCATTGGAAGTTTGTTGGAGATTACACCAGGCGAGTTCTACAGCGCGTATAAGGAGAAAATATCAAGTCATATTAGAATATTACAGTACTATAATGAGGAATACAAAAGATCATTCCACAATCTATTGTAATTGCAAAATTGCATCAGCTAAAACAATAAATAATGCAAACGCTGTAAGTGATTCTGCAGTGAATAATTATCTCCAAAAGAAGAAAGTACATTCCGCTACATTTAAGTACAATGCAAATGTATAGCCATTTATATGTATTATGCATGTTTTTGTACTAATGGAAAATTTGAATGGGTACTTAACGATCCATTGACGCATTTAGTCATCAACAATGAAAAATATTGAATATCGACACAAGATTCAAACAATGATAAAGGCCATTAGCAAGCATTATATCATATGTTTTGAATTAGGTTTTCATGCAATGTTAAACGTCTTCAATTCAATAGCATCATTTTTATAACAGATACATTTTTAGCATGAACCAGACATGCACGTTTCGGGTACTTAACCCTCGTCAGTGATCCTCTGTCTAAACGATCTTATACGACCAAAGTCTGGGAAAATTATGTCCAAAACTATACCGAAAGTTGTAGCAGGATGGATGGGATACGATGCTACAGGACCCACGTTTTAGAATTATTTTGGTAACAGAAATTTTGGACTGCGTTGAAAAGACAGACGATCAATCGAAGTTGATCGAACTTGGCTACATGTGACAACAAATTAGATGTTAATTAATGTAGAACGTTCTTGAAATATAAGCTAGTACTGTGTTTCAGTAAATTATCCGTATCGCACTAGAATAGGATAGGAAAGGGGTTATTTTTAACAGAAGGACAAGCATATGGTACTGTAATAAACATCAAAGAAGTACCGAACCGTTATTCCGTCTCAACGTCGAGAAGGCAAAGCACAATCGTGAGAATTCCCATCGAAACGGTTGCGAACCCCGGAATGAACAACATTCCGAAGTGAGACCAGGTGCCCGGGGAAAGTCAGCGTCTCCTGATTGCATGCAACATCCGTCGCAACAGCTGCATGTAACGTATTTATACCATTAAAAAGCAATTCGAGATTATTCATAAATCAGATTCGACGAGGTTGTTAGGGCGGAGGGAAGGGTATTCGAACGAGTGAAGAACGTGACACGCACAGACAAATGGTATCAAATGTAAGCTAGCCACACAAGGTTGCAAAAGCATCATTTAAGCCTTATTTATAACAATTTTCTAAAAGCATATTGATATTAATACAACATAAAAATCGAGTAATTAAAAAGATTATCAGGCATTAAAGAAATTGTAGTCAAAATTATTTTAATACGATATAATAATATTATTTTCAAATGTCTAGAAACAAGTACTACTGTAACAAACTGTAAAGTATATATATAAAAAAATCAAATTGAATTTCTGTACACATGTACGTACGCTTATGATGTGACATTATAGATATATGTATAGAGGTATTTGAGTATTGACATTATTAAAACAAAATTTAAGAAAAAAAAAAGAAAAAAAAATCTCAAGAATTTCCAAGAATGGAGGGAATCTCAGCCAAACTCGGTTGCAGCACCCACAGCAAAACAAAAAACTCTCAAAGTATTAAATTTGTTATCATTTCGAAGATGGTAAAATCTTTTGTAGACAATACGGATTTTTCTTCTTTTTTGATGTTTCTTTCTTTTTCGCGATTTTCTCAGCGGAAGATCGATGGCACACGAAATTAGCAACTTGATATAGGGACATGTAGTTGTTCACAATGATGGGCACAATCAAAGCCACAAGGATTATACCAGATAATGCACCGATACTTGCAAAAAATCTGCCGACCGTGGAGATCGGTTGAAGATCTCCATAACCAACTGTGGTCATTGTAACGATTCCAAAATACCATGCTTTTGGGATTGTACCTATATCATACTTTTCTTCAGCCAAATGTATGAAGTTTGCAAACACATTGACAGCAATAAGGGTGTAAATGAGAAGGATAAGAAGTTCCTTCAGGCTTGACAACAGGCTGTAACGAAGAACCATGATGACGCCAACGTTCTGTAGAACTCTTAGCACCCTCAAGGAACGTAACGCTTGAATGTTGAGTAGCAATTGCACTAATACGGATTCGTAACGCAGATGAAAATAGGTTTTGGAAATTATCAAAAACGTATAAGTGGACAATAGAGATATGATGTCAATGCAATTCAATGCCGATTTGAAAAAGACAAGTTTCTCGGGACAAACAACCAATCTTAAAATAAGTTCAAGAGTAAAGAAGGTCAAGGTAATAATCTCCAGGTACTCGCATAGAGGCATGCGCGTTTTAACTTGCGGAAGAGATAATTTTGAAAATCTGAACATTTGGTTTAACGTCTCATTGTCCAAGCTTGAGTCGTTGACTTTGGTCAGGAATTCATCAAAGTCCGCCACAGTAGAATGTATGTAGTAAAATTCATGCCACTTATCGTAAGCGGAATCGTCCAAATCCAGTGAATCCAAGTATTCTGATATGTCAGTCGTCTATTTCACCTTCCCTTGACGACATATATCTTTTCATTTCGCTGGCTGTGAGGGACACCTTGAATTCTGGTAGTGTACTGACCGCTAAGGTTGAAAGATGGACAGCAACACAAACATTAGCGCAACCGTCATGTATATCTGAAATGTGTAAATACAGAGCATAGATTATAACTTAAAGAAATAATTTGATGTTGTTTATCTTCATGCATATATGTTTCTCAATTCAATCCAATTTTACATACATACATGCTCTCAATAAATAATCGAACTTTTGAAGATGACCGTCAGAATCTATCCGTGTGATATAGATGAGATAAAGATGATCCTGATAACAATCTCAACAGAGGTGAAAGAAACCACTGATAGCATAAACTCTACTTCATACTTAGATTATATGTTGCCTTTCGATGAAAATGGTCACATGAATACTTCAATATACATGTATGACAATCTGGACGTCTTCAACTTTTTCCCTTTCCTAAGTAGCAACATTCCTTTGCCCCTACCCATGGTGTATTTATATCACAATTGATACGCTATTTAAGGGCAAGCTCAAACTGCAATGACTTCGCTCTGAAGGCAAGGCGACTAACCGAAAAAATGAACAAATTTACCGGATATAAGTTTTATCTGTACGGTCTAAGTGACGAAAGAAATGTTGTAAAACTGCTGCCATAGAGCAGAATCCTAGAGAGAATTAATCTAAAATGGTATCTATTGTCCTATGACATGCATCCATGTTTCGGATATAATGTCAATGTTAAACGCCTTCAAATTTAATAGCATCATTTAAGAACAGATAAATTGGCAGCATGGACCAGACATGCGCATTTCGAGTACTTAACCCACGTCAGTGGTCCTCAATCAAACCAATCTAACCAATGATATTGCAAAATAACGTGAAAGTTATTATGTCCAAAAATGTAACGAAAGACGAGCAGGATGGGTGGGATATGATGCTACAGGACCCATGATTTAGAAATTTCAAGAAATTTTGTTAATAGAAATTTTTGAATGCGTGGAAGAAATGATCTAACTTGGTTAAATGTGCCCTCGGGGACATGTATCAAACAGACACCAAACACAATCCTGACTTTCGTGATCTACATAGCCGTTCAAGAGGAAAAGGTGTATTGTATATATCCGGATTAATTGTTTTTTATTTCTCTGCACTTATCATTCTTTCAAAAATTGTTCTTTTGAATTTTTTAAATTCTGGTTTCAGAACATTGTAAAATCGATATCCATTTCATGACTTGTAGCTCTAGTGGCATAGGGCATCAGGCACAATAAAAATTACAGAAAATAATGAATTAAAAATAGATGAAGCATAAAAGCAAATGAATAATTCATTATTCTGTTTCATTTCCATTATTGTCCATGCAAACCATGTTTTCTAGCGATTTCAGTTATATCTTGTTGCTACAGAGTTAATGTTGCAAAGAATTTAATATAAGTATACAAAAAAGCGATTCAAAGAAATAAGAAATAAAAGTACGAAATGAAAATTTAGTAACCATTCATCCGTGATGTCTTCAAAACTCTGAATATTTTCCATGTTTTTATCGAATCTAGTTTAATAATTTGACCATTTTCACAGCACCGCTAGATTTGCATTTTAAACATTCCAAGACCAGAAATCACAACTTTTGACGTTACTTTTTATTTTGACATCATAGATCTGTTTAGACGTCACAGTGAAAAGTTACGTCATATATTACGATGTCGGGTATTGGACTTTAAAAAATTCAAGTTTACTGCGGTAACGTGAAAACATCTATTTGAATAATATTTCACCTGTATTAATCATACCTTTGCGAAAATTGAGTTTTCTCTGTTATCGATGATTGCCCATATCCGTGATCTAATACAATTTTTCTTGCATTCAGTACTTTGATCTTTCCTCGAAGAAAGTGTTTTATGAAAATCTTCAACTTTTTCTTGATTTTCTAAGAAAGAAAGTACTTTGAACTTGCAGCACTTTTCCATCATATCAAAGTCTATTTCCCAGAAATCTAGCTCTTTTATAAACGCCTTTGGACACATGGAAGAAGGCATATGTAGCTCGCCAGTTTCGTAAAATGACAAAATTTCTTGGAATGCGTCAATAGAGCGGTAAAATCTTAGGACACAATCACGTGGTGCATCTGCTGTCATACATGTGGTTTGGTCGGAAAGGATCCTTCCAAGACGTGTTTGTTTGTGTCGTAAAACTGCCCTCCTCTCAATTTCAAAAATCCTTCCATAAACATTCAAAGTGACAATATCTTCTGTAGACATTCTCTTTCATGTACCAAATTTAATGAACAAACAAATGAAGTTGTAGTCTTGGTACATTTCATGGAATTTCCAGGAATCACAGATAGCGGTAATTGTCATGCATTCTGTGGCTGAATTCAAACAGATATCATTCTGACAAGTTGAAATTGAGAAATCACATTGATTCAATATTGATCTACAGCAATATTTTATCACTTCGACCATTACCATGTCATATTCAAGTAACGGCGTATCTAAGAGTTCTTTGATATTAACAAGATCGATAGATGAAGGTAAAAACACGACATAATATGATCGATCTGAACCTTTACTACCAATCAAAACAACTACATCAATAAGTTAGTCTACAACAGTAAATAAAGATAAATAAGGTACAATTTACATAACAGTACATCTATATACAAGTACTATTAGAATTTATGAAAATCTAAGAGGCAAATTCTCTTCGATCCATACCATAGCATTGAAAAATCTTCTCTCGAAATAATGTCATAACGTCATAATGCCAAGCTTTTTTCATTTTCCAAAAACCTTGTTCATTTTTCCCCTTTATGGATGATACATGGGTGAATTTGATTTGCTATTGATTTGATGCAGAATGAAAAGAATCTGAAATTATTTCAAAGTAATTTCAAAAGCACATTTTCTATGGACAGAGGACATTTATTCCGATTATTTTGTTATGATATAATATGGAAATCTGCAACTGCAATCCTTCACGATTCAATTACAGAAAAATTGTAAATCAAATCATCTATTGCAGGTTATAATCAAACAGCTATACATGTATAATGAAGTATGCTTAACTATCATGTTTCCAGTTCGTACTTGCTGCTCCCTGAGATAAAGGTAAGGAGGATATCCCCATACAACGAAATACGAGGATAGTTTAAAAACACACTTTTAATATTAATATTGTTACATGAAGTTTGTCAGCAATTTGATTGTCCGAAAAAAATCTTGAAGACAGCCATAGAAACACGGTGACCATTGGATATTGGTCTATGTGGCTTAGCACTCTTCTGCACATGAAATGTCGGAACTGGTGCCCTCACAGCAACAGCAGACTTTTGCCAGATTGGCAACTTTATGGTTCTTTGAAGCCGCGCACTCTTTGCAAAATGTTGTTATGGGTCAGAATACCCCAAAACGCCAGCAAAAATCAGACAAAGACAGAATATAAATTTACAAGTTTAATTATGTACAAAATATATATATTTAAAATGATTACAACTTACAATACAATGTCCGGATCAAAGTGTCCGTTACGGTCCACAAAGTCTATCGAATGTATGGTTTCCGGTAATCACAAACGTTCTCGAAAGATCGGTGTCCAAACGTTGTTAAATGGATTAAAGTCTCAACAAATAAAGTGTCCCAGTATATCAGAATAGATGAATGAATCGTGTCCACGAATGTGTACGAATGTCCCTTCAACACAGTTCCTCAGAGGTATATATACTTAATACAAATGAATTTACCAGAAGCTTCTAGAACAATGACTCATTACAAATGATTAACAATAGAGTAAATTCTAGAAATCACAGTCATGTGATAATAATGATGTAACAAAGAACATACTGGAATATTCTCTAATGAAATAAACATGACATAGTAAAATCTAGATAGAATTATTATGAAATCATAATACAACATGACTAAGTACATGTATACCTACACACAAAGTAAAACTAATATAACACATGACCCACAACACCTCCCCCCTTAAAAAAAGTTTGAATGTCAATGAAAACTTAGGTGGTTAATTCTGCAAAAATCACTCATGAACTCTCGATAGTGCATCTGCAATCACATTGTCTTTGCCTTTGATATGGTTAATAATGATATTGTACTCTTGCAGCAATAAACTCCACCTTGTAAGTCTTTGATTCTTGTTTGACATTTTGTGCAAAAATGTGAGAGGGTTGTGGTCAGTAAACACAAGAATGGGATGTAAAGTAACATTCAAATAAACATCAAAATGTTGTAAAGCTAACAATAATGCAAGACACTCTTTTTCAATAGTAGAGTAATTCTTTTGACATTTAGTCAATTTCTTTGAAAAATAACAAACAACTCTATCTTCACCATCATCATTTTCTTGAAACAAAGCAGCCCCGATTCCTACGTCACTGGCATCAACAGTAAGCTTAAATTGCTTATCAAAATTTGGAGCTGACAGGACAGGACTATTCATAAGAACACATTTGATTTTCTTAAAAGATTCGTCACAGTCATTGGTCCACGCAAAATTCACTCTCTTTTGTAACAGATTGGTAAGTGGACCAACAACTGACGAGAAATTTGGACAAAATTTTCTGTAAAATCCTGCCATTCCTAAAAATCTCATTATCTCTTTCTTATTGGTAGGAATCGGGAACTTTGAAATAGCTTCCACCTTGGCCATGATAGGAGTAACAAAACCTTGACCTACTTTGTGACCCAAATATTCTATAGTCGCATGACAAAATTCACTTTTCGCAAGGTTCACTGTGAGGTTTGCTTTCGCCAGTATGTCGAAGAAGGTACGCATGATTCGGAGATGATCATCCCAGGTGTCGCTGTAGATGATGACGTCATCGATGTACGCCTCGCATCCTTCGAGATGATTTAGGAGCGAATGAATCATCCTCTGGAATGTGGCTGGTGCGTTTTTCATACCAAAGGGCATTACTTTATATTGGTATAGCCCATCTGGAGTTGCAAATGCCGATATTTCCCTGGCTCTCTCGGTAAGCGGGACTTGCCAATAGCCTTTAAGCAAGTCAAATTTGCTGACAAATTTTGCACTGCCAATTTTATCGATACAGTCATCGATTCGTGGGATCGGGTAAGAGTCAGTTTTGGTGACTGAATTGACTTTTCTAAAGTCCGTACACAATCGGTAAGTTCCGTCTGGCTTCGGAACCAGAATACATGGGGAACTCCAATCACTATTGCTGGGTTCAATAATGTCATTTTCAAGCATGTATTGAATTTCTTTCCGCATGTATTGAAGCTTTATCGGGTTTAACCGATAGGGATGCTGTTTGATAGGTGACGCATCACCCACAATGACGTCATGATGAGATGCATTCGTCTTTTTTGGAACGTCCGGAAAGATGGTCGTATATTCCCGCATTAATTGGTGCACTTCCTCTTTTTGATGCACGGTCAGATGTCCGAGTTTCACTTCCGGACTTGTCAGAATTTCGGAATTCTTTAAACGGACACTTTGAGCAAAGTCTTTTTCAACAGTCTCTTCATTACATTCCGGTTCAACACAATTTTCAAATGTATTTACATTGGCCAAAGTGGAAACTGGTTTTACAAAATTTCGGTCACTTCTATCAAAATACTCTTTCAACATGTTAACATGACACACTCTTTTTTCTTTTCGCCGACCTGGTGTCTTAATTACATAGTTAACATCACTAATTTTACTCTCAATCTCATAAGGACCGAAATATCTAGCTTGCAAAGGATGACCAGGGATAGGCAAAAATACAAGAACTTTATCGCCTGGTTTAAAAACTCTGTTTCTAGCATCTTTGTCATACCATGTTTTCATTTTCATTTGTGAGGTTTTGAGATTTTCTTGAGCTAATTTGCAAGCATTATATAACTTCTCTTTGATATTAGACACGTAGTCTAAGAGATTCAAATCGCTAGTCTCAGTCAACCATTTTTCCTTCAATAACTTCAATGGCCCCCTGACCGTATGCCCAAAAACTAACTCGAAGGGACTGAACCCCAGGGACTCCTGAACCGCTTCTCGTGCCGCAAACAACACGAGGTGAACCCCTTCATCCCAGTCTTTTTCATACTGGTGACAATATGTTTTCATCATAGTTTTAAGGGTTTGATGAAAGCGTTCAAGTGCCCCCTGAGACTCAGGATGGTACGCAGAAGACTTATACTGCCTGATACCTAGCTCATGCATAACCTGCTGAAACAATCCTGACATAAAATTCGAATCCTGATCTGACTGAATAGCCTTGGGAGCACCTACGAAACTGAAAAACTTTGTAAGGGCCTTAACTATGGTCTTTGCCTTAATATTCCTAAGAGGTATGGCTTCAGGAAACCTAGTCGAAGTACACATAATTGTCAGTAAGTACTGATTCCCTGACCTAGTCCTAGGCAAAGGACCTACACAATCAACCAACACCCTACTAAAAGGTTCCTCAATGGCTGGAATGGGTTGGAGGGGAGCAGGTGGTATAACTTGATTGGGTTTACCTACCATCTGACAACTATGACAAGACTTACAAAACTCAGACACATCTTTTCTCAACTTAGGCCAGTAAAAGTGACTTAAAATCCTATTATAAGTCTTATTGACACCTAAATGACCTGCCATGGATGTGTCGTGAGCTAAACTCATGATGTCCCCGCGATACGCTACTGGAACCACTATCTGGTGAACGACCCGCCACACGTCATTAGGGGGTGCATCGGGTGGTCTCCATTTCCGCATAAGGATGCCATCTTGTATGTAGAAGCACTCTCCGACTTTGTCCGCTTCTTCTCGGGGAAGGGCCCTCTTGCTTAGTCGGATGATCTCCGGATCTTTCGTTTGCTCGGAGAGGAGCTGCTCACGGCTTAAGGCATCTGTATCTCTGTCTAATGGCGGATGGGAATCATCACCAGGTACTGCCGGAGACTTGTCTACATGAAGTGGTACTGACGTCTCAGGTACGTTGTCATCAATAGTAGACATGAATGTGTCAGAAAGGTCTATATCTTCGGAGGGATGGTCCTCATTAAGTGCAGAAGTACTCGCAGCCTCTTTCAGTCTGTTCCTGGCCATCGCCCTGGTAACAGCGCAGGCTGGATACAAGTCGTCGTCTTCATCATCGGACACGACATCGGACGTGATTTTCTCACAAACAATCGGATCGGCTACAACTTTGCCGCCAGCTAAATCGTTGCCAAGCAACAAGGAAACGCCTTGAACGGGAAGAGTAGGTCGAACACCTACGATAACAGGTCCAGTAATTAAGTCTGACTTTAAATAAATTTTATGAAGGGGAACATCAATGACGCCTAGCTCCACACCCTGTAATAAAACTGACCTACCAGTAAAAGTGTGCTCAGACAAAGGCAATGAACCCTCTAATAATAAAGTCTGGGCAGCACCAGTATCTCTCAAAATCTGAACAGGCAACGCTTCGCCAGAATCACTGAGTGAAACAAATCCCTGTGACAAAAAGGGCTTATAATGATCCTCCACAAAATCATCAGAACTGGACTTAGAACCCTGAATCTCAGGAGTGTCAGAACAAATCGAATCTAAGGCTTTCCTATCATTTCTAACAGACGCACAGGCCTGTGACTTAAGTTCTTTTTTCTTCTTAAGCTTCAAACACTCACCAATAACATGACCTTTTTTCTTACAATAATTGCATGTAGGAAGCGACCCCACCCCTGGGGATGCCTCAGAACGCTCGGACCTAGGACCGGACGTAGAACCACCTTGAGATGGTGACTGGGAACTAATGGACGACTGAGACTCTTGTAAATTTTTCTTTGGAACATCTGAAGTTTTTGCGCTATCGCTAGATTGAGTTTTTGACACAAAATTTTTCTTATGAGTGAGAGCATACGTATCAGACAAAACAGCGGCTTCTTCAAGAGTTTTAACATTTTTGTCTTCCAAATGAGTTCTTAAATCTTGATGTACACACTCTTTGAACTCTTCTATCAGAATTATTTGACGCAAATTGTCAAATGAATTGGGAATTTTCTTAGATCGAAACCACTGATCAAATAAATCTTCTTTTTCTCGAGCAAATTCAACATATGTTTGATTTTCAAACTTTTTGTACTTTCTAAACTTTTGTCTGTACGCCTCAGGTACTAACTGATATGCTCTCAAAATCGTGTCCTTGACCTTGTCATAGTCTGAACTCTCAGCAATACTGAGCGCCGAGTACACTTCAGCCGCTTTGCCAATAAGTACGCTTTGTAATAAAGTTGGCCAAAAATCGCGTGGCCACTTCAGATTGGCCGCGATTTTCTCAAAATGTGGAAAATATTTGTCCACGGACTTTTCTTGAAATTTTGGTACTAATCTGATGTTTTTGGCGGCGTCGAATTCAGACTTGACAGGCGAAGGAACAGGATTTTCCTTAGCGCTTTTCTCTAATTTTAACTTTTCTAACTCAAACTGGAGTTCTTTCTCGTGCATACGTTCCTGTTTCTCTCTTTCTTCCTTTTCTCTTTCAAATTGTCTTATTTTTTCTTCTTTTTCAAATTGTCTTTCTTTTTCTTCTCTTTTAATTTGAAATTGTCTTTCTTTTTCTTCTTTTTCAATTTGAAATTGTCTTTCTTTTTCTTCTTTTTCAAATTGTAATTGTATTTTCATTTTCTCTAATTCAAACTCAAATTTTGACATTTTGGTTTCGCTTGAAACAGGTTCAACAGGAAAATCGTATGACGAAAAGATTTCCTCAGCTAAAAGCTCTTTAGCCACAATATTTCTAATTTCTTGTTTTCTCATAGAAGATTTTACATCTAACTTCAAGTGAAGACCTAAACCAATCAAATCATCTTTTTTCAATGATTCGAACTCATCTACAGTCGGCGATTTCAAAAATTCAGTGACCGAAAATACCATGATTGATTTCTGCTGGCAAAAGTTTGGAGAATTTTCCTTTTTTTCAAAAAACGAACTTTACTAAAGTGCAATAGAGATTACTATCCCGGACGAGCCCCCAATTCTGTTATGGGTCAGAATACCCCAAAACGCCAGCAAAAATCAGACAAAGACAGAATACAAATTTACAAGTTTAATTATGTACAAAATATATATATTTAAAATGATTACAACTTACAATACAATGTCCGGATCAAAGTGTCCGTTACGGTCCACAAAGTCTATCGAATGTATGGTTTCCGGTAATCACAAACGTTCTCGAAAGATCGGTGTCCAAACGTTGTTAAATGGATTAAAGTCTCAACAAATAAAGTGTCCCAGTATATCAGAATAGATGAATGAATCGTGTCCACGAATGTGTACGAATGTCCCTTCAACACAGTTCCTCAGAGGTATATATACTTAATACAAATGAATTTACCAGAAGCTTCTAGAACAATGACTCATTACAAATGATTAACAATAGAGTAAATTCTAGAAATCACAGTCATGTGATAATAATGATGTAACAAAGAACATACTGGAATATTCTCTAATGAAATAAACATGACATAGTAAAATCTAGATAGAATTATTATGAAATCATAATACAACATGACTAAGTACATGTATACCTACACACAAAGTAAAACTAATATAACACATGACCCACAACAATGTTAAAATTGAAATTCAAAAAAGTAAAACTAGAGGGCGCTACTGAAATGAATTTTGGCTGCGTCTGAAAACCAATTTGGCTAGAAGCATTACTGATTAGGTTTTGCCATCCGAAACACGTGTCTGCTGCAATGAAATTTGTTTTAAATTTTCTCTAAGAATGTAAAGAGTTGGAACACTTTTTGTATTATCTTATCTTTTCAAAAGATTAATTTACAAACCCAAGATATTAATTGAATTGTCGATACATAAATTGATATGTGTCTTCCTAGAAAGCATTGCATGCTTCTGTTATAATCACATGAGACTCTGAAGAATGGAATACCAGTGTTCACCAAGGTTATAATAAAGGAAAAACGATGAAGGGTGTGATTCTATCATCTGCATGGTTCGTTCTGAATGGAATAATTCCTGTTCATCAGACTTGTTCAATGAGATCATTAGAAAACGTCTCTTCCATGAATGTTTATAAAGAAAAGACATAATCAACGGCATAGGCAGCAAATCTTATGAAATCAAAAACTTAATTTTTAAACGATTTTGATATCGCTTTGTTTTGAAATAAGATGCATGGAAAGTCAAGGAGGTTTATCCATTCTAATTTTCTTTCTCTTTCCAATTCTAATCTGTTTATATCCATATACAGAAAAAAATAATGTTTTCCTCCTGACAAACTTTGATTTAAATTTTCTCTAAAAACATTTTTTTTAAATTTCGACTTTTTCCAGCTCAAATCAATTCACATTTAATCCCAACTTTGTGTTTGGCGATCTCTCATTGACAACAGTACAACTGAAATCAATTAAAATTGTTTGAGAGAATCGTTCATTCACCAGTGCTAGTGAAAAATAAATATAAATGAAACTGGTATGTTTTTTAGAAACCTTTCGAGTTTTTTTTTCCAGTTTGCCATATAGATGTTTAATACACCACACCCAGTTGTAAAAAAAATGTATTTACCATCATTGATCACCTTAATTGTCATCAGCGACCACTAAATGCATACCTCTGTCTTTAGTTCTTTTTGGCCTTCAATCTAGGTCATGTTCAGAATTTCGCTCCTCGTATGTTGGTTATCTCGATTTCTTCTCTTTCGGTATTGAGCATCACTGATAATACATTGTTTGTTGGAATGCGCATGCTGTGCACTATAGAACATATTATTACTATAGAACGTATTATTACTATAGAACGTATTATTACTATAGAACATATATTTCAATATGATAACCTTAATCAATACAAGTTGTCTAGTTGTTTCCACTTGTTCTTGTAGATCTCCTAAACGGTTATTTTGTTTACCGATCGAATTACCCTGTACAATTCCTTGTTGTGTGTTGCTGTGGTCATTGAAACGTTGCTTTGTCTCTTGATATTTTATCTATCTTAATTTCACATTAATTAAAACTGCCATTGCATTATTAAAGGACATGTAGGGGGTTAGAACGATTTCGCGAAAATTTCCCCCAGGCGAAATTATCCCCGTTACATTTTTACAACGGGCAAGATTTTTATCGCGGATATTTCCCCCACGTGAAGAATCTTGATGTTAAAATCGCAAAATTTTCCCTCCGCGAAAATAACCTCGTTCACAATATCCCGTCATTTCGATATATACGGAGTTACTTCCCTCTTGGGACGGTATCTGACGTGAACACATTATGACGTAATGAAATGCCTATAGAAAAATAGATCTACGTCTTATTTGAAGCATGTTCCTATGGATTTTGATGACGTCACACTTAATTTACGTCAGACATCGTCCCAAATGAGATGGGAGCGAAAAGACCTAATAGCAATGGCAACAGTGTGGGACATTTCTGGTAATTCTATACGTACTGTAGGGTACTCTAAAAGTCATTAGATTGTTAGAAACCCAGGTACCATGGGCCATTCAATTTGCACACATCAAAATGGACCGCTTATATTGAAACATTCAATCAATTACCTTTCATTTGAAAAAAAATTATTAGGAAAGTGTTGACAGGGTATCATGAATAATAAATTGGAACTTCAAAGGCAGTGATTGTATCTATACGCATTTATATGAAATGTCTGATGCGTCTATATAATAGAGTACTTGTTTTACCTTTCTTTCAGCTATAAAATATATGTCATAACCGTGTCTACCATCCTATCTAATCCACAGGTAGTTGTACAATCAAATGCGGATCAGTATACCTAAACTGAATCATAGTGATTTTTAACGTGTGAAGAAAATATTATATCTATTAGTTGACCTTTAAATGAACTTGCGTATATTCCTTGGGCTGAATTATCAATAATATGAATACAAATATTCCACCCTTCTTTGTTCAGATGAATGTATGCTATTCTTATGATGCTGATATAGTTGATTGCAAAATCAAGTTAGGAATATTGTCAAAATAAGCTCATATGTATTTTCAAACTTTCATTTGCACTGAACCATTCCATTTGGTATCGTCAAAGCCGGACAATGAGTGAGCTTGATGCGTGCCCATATGGGGGGTGGACAAGGGGTACCTCTCTCCTCCCACCCCTCCACCTCTCCTCCTTTTAACCCTTCCCTTATCCCCCTCCCTTCCCTCCCTCCTCCCTCCCCCTCCTCCTGCCCCCTTCCTGCCCCTCCCTTTCACTAAGACTGTCCTCCCTCCCAAATGTACAGATTTCTATTCTGTATCATATCAATCACAGAAACTCCTCATTTTGAAACAAAAGTAGGAAACATACATTGATGTACATCAAATATTTCTCACGCTTAATCCTCAGCTTGAAATTACCATTTTTCTATTGCTTCAATATTGATTTTCAAGACGAAAGCTTAAATCAATGTCTCGCCTTTGTTTTATTGCATCAACTCCATGTTTGATCTTGATTAGTTTTTTGTTAGGAGATAGGTATATCAATGTGAAGACATGTATCTTAAATTTCTAAAGTAAGAAAACTTGTACCCACACAATCAGCATACTAACCAATCATGCATGATTCATTCTTCAAACGCATTCGAACATTTCTGTTCACGAAATTTCTGAAAAATGGGTCCTGTAGCTTCTTATTCCTTTCATCCTGCTACGTCTTTTGGTATTTTTTTTTACCATATTTCATTGTTTGAATTTCATTGACGTTTGAGGATCATTGACGAGGGTTAAGAACTCGAAACGTGCATGTCTGGACCATGCTTCACTTCAAATTTATCTGTTCTTAAATGATGCTATAAATATAGGATCTCAAATGAATTTTCATTTCATACGATGTATTATGAAACGAGTTGTGTGTTTTATATACCCGAGCCCTGGCGAGGTTATATTAAACGCACAACGAGTTTCATAATACATCGTATGAAATAAAAATTCGTTTGAGATTCTTTTTATCACATGATTCTGCCAAAAATGTTTATTTCCAAGGTGAAATCAACGATTCTGAGAACTAGAGGCGAACCACGCCATGACCTAGAAGTCGTCTGCTACGCTACGAGAAGTAGTTCCCCATCGTATAGATATTTCAATTTTGCTAAGTACTTTAATGCAATAATTATTTCAACAACAACAATTTTAATCATTGATATTGATTGTGCGTTTTAATTTAAGATATGACCGATATTTGAAAGGTCACACTTGTCACAGTGTAGATGATGAGGCTCCAAACTTGACCAATCGCATTCAAGCAGAGCGATATGTAAGGTGTTATCATAACATTTGATTATGAAATGGCTTTATGAAACTGCATAACGGGTGTGAAGAACCATTTTAATATGCTTTCACTTATATATTGCAATACATCTATAACTTTACATGATAAAAATGAATCCATATCACACTGTCATACCTGAGTGTTTCTCCAACAGTTTCGTTATTCATTATCGTGTCATTTTCCACTGCTATAATTATGAACTCATTCTCAAAGATAATGCGGTCGAATTATCCATGATGTCATAAAGTGCCACTAATAAGGCTATGGAGAATATATCGAGCAAAACCGCCTTGAACACACCCACATAATTGCAATATACAATGGGTATGGGACAAAACAACTTCACGAAACAACAAGAGAAAACGAAACGCACATACCATTCGGACCAACAAAAAATCAAAGGAGACATATGAGAACATGAAACATGAAATACATATTTTAGGTCAAAATTTAAAATTCGCTCTCCACTCATTCAATACCGGTATAATATTATGGCTTTCTTCTATTACGACCACGATCATTACTGATCGACAGGTGGTACACATAACATTTTTTTCAATATTGATAATATTTCTAAATTATATACAAAGCGAGAGAGACCAATATATACCCGGCGCTGACCCAAGAAATTAATCCGCTATTTAATAGCAAAATTATACCATTGATATGAACTGAATATCTGAATCATGCATGTCTAGTAGTGCACTGTATTGGGCCTCAAGACTTTTCTGGGAAAGCTGAGTTGAACCATTAAGCACTTCGTCTTTCGGTACATTTTTGGACATAATAATTTTCACTTTTTGACCATATTACATTGTTTAGACTGAGGATCACTGACGAGGGTTAAGTACTAGAAACGTGCATGTCTGGTCCATGCTGCAAATTTATCTGGTCTTAAATGATGCTGTTGAATTTGAAGACCTTTTACATTCGAAAGACAATATAATAATTCTAGTAAGAATATGTTGTAAGATTACGTCATCGTTCAGGGTACATCAATCCATCTACCCGCATAGCATAGACTCTACAACTTTTAAGATATATTTCGAAAATAAGATGCTTTACTAAATTTTACACCTCGTTGAAAACAAAGTTATGTTTGCAATGTGAAAAAGATCTCTAATGAGACTACCCTGCACTTGAACACAGCAAAACACACCCTCAGGATGCGACGAACGCCAGATAAAAACAAACCAAACCAGACACAAACCAAAGACAAGCAGCACGGGATAACGAGACATCAAACACCCAAACATAACGGTCGCACCAAACATGAAACATGGATGATAATGCATAAAAACTGAGAAAGACTAATGTGATCCCGGTGCCACCGTTACAATTGTTAAACGTCTTCAAATTCATTAGCACCACTTAAGAACAGATAAATTTGCAGCAGACATACACGCTTCGGGTACTTAACCCTCGTCAATGATCATATACGGTGATGGCAGATAGCAAGGAATGATCCGTATCTGTACCATTGTTACAAATTTCCACATAACTACCTCCAATTTATTTGATTTTGGCGATGTTAAAAAACAGTTCCTTATCAGACATGTATTACACATTTAATAAAGTTAATAGTTACACTTCTCAGGGAAGGCATTTAAAGATTTCCTGAAGTTCAGAAAAGGTCATATGGCTATGAAAGAAAGAGAAAATCCTATAATTATTTGTACTTACGAAAACGACAATTACATTTATTTGGAATCAAAGTTCAAAGAACTCATTAAGTTGGAATTAAAAGTTCAAAGAACTCAAAATATACAGTCGAGCAAAAAGTACTCAATACGTGCGTACCATGTCAAATCTCCAAAATGCACCAGGAACAAACTGAAGTCAAACAACAATTTATGAGGACACACTCAATGTAAAGGATCAAGTCGCACGGGATATTTCAGTCTGCGTATTGAGACGGGTTTTCCGTAATTTGTAGCCCAAGACGGGGGTTTACCTTCCTCCACTCGTTTCCTTCTACTCTCCATCTCCATTTTGAGTAATTCTTCCCGCCTTTCTGCTCGCAGACGAGACACACCAGCATTCATTAGAGTGGAACTGTTGATTGCAGACATGGTGACGTCATGTAAGTCATTGCGTAATTTTTTCCATGGGATCCATTCCGTATTACTTGGATCCAGTCGGAAACCAATTGTGTGATAAGAAGTAGGTAATACACACGGAAAATATCGACATATATGTCTTTTTCCTCTATCCCTACCAGGAGTACCGAAGTCACAAGAGAATGCCCTCCGTCGTTCCCTCTTCGGTGTGTCAGGAGTAACTGAAAGTCGTCCACCAAAGAAATCTCCAATGGATTTTCTGGGAACTATTGTCCGTTCTTTTTCATGTTCCAAATGCTCTATCTGCTTCTGTAGATTCCTTATAGATTGCTCAAGCCTTTCACTTTGTACCTTACTTTTATGCTCAAAATGATTCAGAGTCTGTTCCAGTTGATTTTCTACAACTTTATTTTGTTTTTTCACTTTCATGGCAGGATGGGGAATGACGGTTGATTTCCTCAATCTAGGTTTCCTCATCTTGAACTTCCTTCACCACAAAATATAATCTCAAAGGAAACATTTCCCCGATATTGGCATTCCCGTGCCAAGGTCATATCTCCTGTCTCCTAGTATAGACTTCCAAAGCAAACAAAATTGCAAATCCAACTTGCAACATTGACTTTCCAAGTCTTTACATTTACTTAGTGTGGAATTATCGACTTGAGTTTCACCAGGTGATTTGCATTCAATCCCTTTTTTCATTCGTCACATTTATTTGCCGAGCAAAGCGATTTTTCGATTTTCATCTAAAGCCGTGGCACTGCTCCTTTTGAATAATTATCAACATCACACTGTTTACCTTTGCTGTATTCATCAATATGTTTATTCAAATATGTTGTTTAATGGCTAGCAGTATATCGCTAAATTAAACAATATTAAACATAACCTTCCTTTATAATGAAATCTCTTACAGGTTGTTTTATTGTTGAAGTGTGGTAAATTTGCCAACACATTTGAAGAGAGAGGTACCTCGTTACGTCATGTGAATTACAGCGACTGTGTATTGATCCTATGGGATTAAAGTATTTCCTTTTTATTGGCATGATATAGGATGGCAACGAAGGAAAGTTTATGAATCAGAGAATGTACCTGGCAGACAGATTCTCCATTTCTTACACAGAGCAATCGTGACTTTTGTTTGATCATTGTTTATCGTTCTCACGATCTGTTACCTTTTCCACAATATATAAGAAGTTTTGGGAGAAGAATTTATGAAAGTTTTGAGGGTTTTTTTCTAATCCTTGTCGTGCTTTGTACCAAATGCATTCATGTATAGAATTATTGTGGAGAAAAAACTGAAAAAAAATATAGTGACGATAATGATTATAATTTTTGGTAAAGCCCCTGGTTGAATCAAAATTTAATCATGATGTAAGCATTCAAATCTAGTGAATTAAATTATATATATCTTTTGTTCGTCTAAATATCCATATACCTGTACTGTAGTCCCCTTGTTTCTGGTTGATATGTCGAATGAGGAAAGGGTAACTGTTAGACTTTCATATACATTAAATTAGTTAGTTCTAGCTGTTCAAATATTTGCATTTGATCTCTTGTTTTACCCGACCTTTACATGATTAATGACAATATGTAAATGTTTCATACAGTGAGACTGCCTATCGAATCGGGACTTACACTAATGGAGTAAACATTTCCTTAACAACTTCTTGTCTATCAATATTTACAAAAGCGTCAGAACATAAATAACCACATGTCAACCCCATGTAATTTTTTTTTCATTTTCAGAGATACAAAATAGAACGAAACATAAATGAAATTTTAGCATTTTCTTTGCCCCTGAAACTCTTAGATAGAGAGTGCATTAGTACTAAGAAAACAAGGTACAAATATTTGGCATTTGAGATCCCTCTTTTCAGAATGATCAGTGATATTCTGAATTGCGACTGAATAGCTGAAAACATCAACTAGCGGATGTTCTGGGGTTCGTAAATGTTACAATGGAAATTCTAATGCCTTTGCCTTATATCTTTTTGAATTTCAAACTTAATTATCTTTGCATGATGGTTACCTTTTCGATGTCTATATCGATACTGTTCTCAACGGTTCCAAGCTGTTCGAAAAACATCTCCTCCAACAATACTTGTTACGGTTGAAGCGGTGAATTATGAATGTTAAACGTCTTCAAATTCATCAGCATCATTTAAGCACAGCAGGTATAAATTTGCAGCATGGACCAGGCATGCACGTTTCGGGTACTTAACCTTCGTCAGTGATCCTCAATCTAAACAATGTAATATGACCAAAGAGTGTGAAAGTTATGTCCAAAAATGTACCAAAAGACATAGATGGATGGATGGGATATGATGCTACAGAACCAAAGTTTTAGAACTTTCAAGAAATTTTGATAACAGAATTTTTTGAATGCGTTGAAGAAACGATCGACCAAAGTTGATCGAACTTGGCTACATGTGCCCTCGGGGACTCCTGGTCCACCAGCAGTGACACTTACCAAGTGGTACAAATGTTTAACGTCTTCGAATTCAATAGCATTATTTAAGAACAGATAAATTTTCAGCATGGACCAGACATGCACGTTTCGGGTACTTACCCTCGTCAGTGATCCTCAATCTAAACAATGTAATATGACCAAAGAGTGTGAAAGTTATGTCCAAAAATGTATCGAAAGACATAGAAGGATGGGTGGGATGTGATGCTACAGAACCCACGTTTTAGAACACATGGATTATACCTTGGTTCGATTTACTCTCCTCACCAATGAGTTACCCGGGTACCTAGAACATGAAACGAGATGAAAAAAAATGAATAACCTTGCTGTTTTTCACTTAGGAGATTGAGAAAACACTTGTCTTACCGAGGAGGGGTTTACATTCGAAAGTTGCATCGGGTCCCAGCATCCTTTATTCCTTTCTTAACTGCAACATCCACAGAACATGTAGATACGTAAGGAGGAAAAAAAAGCACATAAAGGGACAAAGAAACATCGACAACAGCAAAACAATAACTCTTCTCAAAACGGAAAGACCAACATGGGCCGATGACGACTTATGACGTTAACTAGTTGCATATGTTATATGTTAATATAATGTTTTAAAAGTAGATATCCGGATACTGTGTTATGCATTTTTACAGATTTTTGGTCATATCTATCAAAAGAACAAACAATTATGTATTGTCAAGAATATCTCCGAGGGTAAACGGTTTTAATTTTCTGGTCTGCTCTTTTCGACAAACGAATGAAGAAATTATATATATCATTTGTAATTAAAAAGGACCAATGTATGGTCGTAATAATGATTGAGGAAATAGCTTACATTTTACCTCTTATGATAGATTTTCCCTCTGCATAATTTTTGTGATAACTTATTCGCTGGACATAGGAAATTGCGTCTGTTTGCTTATTGTTCATTCCCTGACATGGTCGCCGTAGCAGTTTTTTTTAGACATATCCTCACACAGTGCATGTTTTGTAGATATTGTTTTCATTTTCGCGCGTGAACATCGACGGCGGATGCGGCTAGCAAAACAGGGGATGCTTACTCCTCCTGGGCACCTGGTCCCACCTCCAGCTTACTAGGGGTCCGTCGATGCTCAATTTTGTGCTCTGTTGAGATTGTCGTCAGGATCTTCTTTGTCTCATTCATTGCCTAACATCCTCAAGAGCATTGTAAATTCTATCTGTCTATGACATCTACCTTCTGGCAGAAATACAATAAAATCAAACTCAATAACATCAAAGAAATATGACAAATTTTATTAAAATCAAATATTAATTTACCACTATATTCTGCTTCTTTCTACTTCATGTGTTCAATGAGAGAAGAGTCACTATCAAGAGTACATAAACATTAAGTCAGGTACTTTTAGCTGTTCAAACGTTTGCTTTGATCTGTTGTTTTACTGACATATACAAGATTAATGACAATATGTAAATATTTCAAACAGAGAGAATGCTTTTCGTACTAATGGATGTAACATTTCCTTAATGATTCCTCGTTAATGATGCTTACCAAAGTGTCAAAAGTTTGAAGACTCAAAATATTCAATATCACCTTTTCAGAAACCACCGATGGATTGTGTGCAATCAGGTGCAAATGTGTCGCATTTTCTATTACGTAATAATGAAAAACAAGGGAAGAGATCTTTTGATGGCTCAATTGTATAATCAATGGCAAAATATGCACAGCACAAAAAATTAAACCATGCTTCTTTGGTAGAGGCAATTCTGCCGCAAGTCGTATATGTAACCATGACCTTGACCTTTGTTTGGTGTGGAGTCTCATCATGCTTGACCCTTCTTACTAGTTTGATGTTTCAAGCTGATGTACTTAAGAATTGAATGTTTATTTTTGCCATTTTATTGGATGATGAAATGTCAGTTGTCGTATCACAAATTTTGCGTAAAACCGCTTCGCTACGCTACGCGGTTTTACACAATTTGTGATACGACAACTGACATTTCATCATCCAATAAAATGGCAAAAATAAACACTCAATACTTATAATTACCAAACATATGAATTTATTCCGAATTCGTACAAATTCTAAGGAAAATAAACAATTGTGTACATGGCGTATGAAAATATTAAACTGGTACGAACTAGTTCCCTAACAACAAAAATGTTCGAGAGGAAAACAAAGCAAGCCGATATTAAACCTGGAAAAAGGCATTCCCCCCTTTAGAACCTCAGCATGTTTTACCTATTTGCACTTACTTCTGTACTGTTATGACGTTATTTGTGACGCGTTGTTCATCGAAGGCAGCAGACATGACAGTTGAAAGTAGAAGAAAGGAGGGGATCTCCAACAACACTAGGTTGCAGCACCCACAGCAAAACCCCAAAACACCCATGCAAAAAAACATAGAACAGATACCCACAGAAAGAGACGCAAAAGGGACAAGGAACACCAACTCACAACATAGAAACATGAAACATAAAAGACTACACATAAACCAACGAGACCAATGGGCAACCGGTGCCGACTTAGGACGGCCATCTGCCACGTAAATAGCAGACGGTGTGGTTATCCTGGATTACGTGCGCACAACCCTCCCACTATTCCGATTTCCCAGAGGTCTCGAAGAACGCACAATTATGGTGTAAAACAACCTCCTCACTGTTAGATGACCACACACAAACAAGACCGTAAAACACAGGGGTCCAAGCAACACAGATGAATATGTAAATGGATATAAAAAGAGGACGTGCGTAATACAGTCCGTGCTCTGCCGGCTGTAGCGAGCTCATATATGTTATCACCCGAGGAGTCCGACTGACATTCAGTGGTCGGGGTCCTGTCTTCTCTAAGGAGGTTTGGACAGGGCCCGGCATGGAGTCCCGTCGTCACAGTCAGCCAGAGTGCAAGTCTTAAGAATGCGCTCGTACAAGACTGTATATTGGTCAAGTACCAAGCTTAGTGTCCGTCTGGTGACATTTGGATCATATCCACGGTATAAAAGGCGTTTGATGACTCTGACGCATTTTCGATACATATGCTGTCTACCTTTGATCCTTCTTATTTTGTTAATTATGTCACCATAAAATGCAGGTTGTGAAATACCTAAAGTAATATACTCCGTTGCCTGTATGGGTCCGAATTTCAAAAGAAGTTGATCATAATTTTTGTAAAATTTCCAGAAAGTCTTTACTAGTTTGTGAAAGCGAAAACCTTGACCTTAAAGTTTCTTTGTAATTTGTAGATTTCTATTATGAAAATCCAAAACATCAGTACATGCTCTAACATACCGGATGAGCTGTGAAATGTAGATACCGTATGACGGTAATCTAGGGACATCACCGTCAAGCCAGGGGAAATTTACTATGTTGAATCCAAAATCATCTCGTTTGTCATATACACTTGTATGAATTTCTCCATTGACAATTTTGATATTTAGGTCCAAAAATGGTGTTTCTGTGTCTGTAAAGTTTGCCTTGTTTAGAGTCAATTCTTGTGGGTAAATAACATCTTTATACTTTTCAAAAACAGGATTATCGATTGTAAGAATATCATCCAGGTACCTAGAAGTACCAATGAAGCATTTCACATCATCATGTTTTCTTTGCTTTTGAAGATTTTGAATAAATTCTTTTTCATATGTGTATAAAAATAAATCTGCAACAAGAGGCGCACAATTTGTACCCATAGGAATCCCTGTAACCCGCTTGTAGAGATTCTCACCAAATCTTACATAAATGTTGTCCAAGAGGAAGGACAAGGCACTACACAGGTCGCTACATGTCCATGATTTGTATGATTTGTATTCTGTAGCGGAAAAGAAACCCTTCGATTCAGTTGGACAATTGATCATTGATCTTGTCGTGAGGAAGCGTGGTGTACATATTTGAAAAATCGTATGAAGAAATCGTATTGGCTTGAAAATTTCTAGATTTCATTTTGTCAATCACATCCCCGGAATTTTTTACAGACCAAAATAAATTTACATCATTCCTGTTAAGAACAGTTTCACAATATTTTGCAACGTGTTCCTTTACCGCCGTGAGGGCTGACGTCAGATGTCTAGACAAACTTGTAGTTGAGCAGTTGCTAGAATTAGCAATGTATCTAAATTTGTAAGGAGATTTGTGCAGTTTTGGTATGCAGTATATTGTAGGAAGATCCAATTTAGAAATAGGGATGTTGAATCATGAAATTTCACTGTTATGTTTGCTCAAAATGTTAGGGACACTTTCATTGCTTTTAATATAAGTATTTGTAGACGAAAGTTCCGAAACTAAAGTTGAAATATAGTAAAGTTTTCATATGATTATGGTGTTGTTGGCTGCTTTATCTGCAGGAGCGAAGACAAATTTTTCATGTAAATTACGTAATTTAGATTTAAAATATCTTTCAGATCTAGAACTTGGATTTTCAAAAAGATGAGGATTTTTGTGGAAGTTGTCTATTCGAATGTCAGTAATGTCCAAAATGAGAATTTTCCAGTCATTCAGAGAATGCGGTTCGACTCCTTCCGATTTACACCATCGTTTGGTATAGTTATCTAAGGCTTCCTTTAGTACTTCGCGACATTTAATAAAATCTATCTTGGATGGGACATCACCAACATGAAGACCAACATGATAGGACATGAAGCAATTTGTGTTGGGATTTATACGGACTCTCAGACTGCATTTCTTGTACCTGTAGATCTTATGTGTGAAGAAAAAACACGTTGTTAAGATCTACAGGTATCGGAATATCAGCTGTAAATTATTTCTAAGGAATCAGAACGAAATCTGCATGACAAGTTTGGTAAGTCGCGTTTGCATAGCTTTTGCTCAGTACTACAGTAAGCTACTTTCAAATTTATTCATCCTACATGTTGCATATCCATATGTATTAGATTAATTTCGATGATTTTAGAAAAATAAAGGACAAGTTTTTTCATGCATTTCTAATAGGTCAATCAAAATTTCTCTGGAAACAAACTGCCGTTCATGTTCACTTGTTGCAGTTTTCAAATCATGCGCGTAGCAACCGATGTAATCTCTGCAAACATTCACAGTACTGTGCTGTGATGTTTATGAGTCGACACATGGAACTGTCTCTAGTTTTAATGGATTATTTGAGAACACTTGTATTGTTTCAAGCTTTAGACAATACTCTTGATTTCAGTTGCGTTAGTGTGAAAGTAGTTCCGGTCAATTTTGACATTTTATCATCTCATAACGGAAGTCGCAATAAATGTGATCAACCAATCAAAATGCTTAGAATCAGATAAACAAACACATTTGGTAATTATTCGTATTTAAGACAATCTAATTAAAATTCAGCTCTGAATTTTCAGATTCAGAGCTGAATTTTAATTAGATTGGCTATGAGTATGTGAAAGTGTGACTTCCAGGCAGATTGGCAGAGGGACAAATCAAGCGAGTCCTATATGCGGCTCTTCTATTTCATTTGCAAAGAAAGAACAAACACCGACAGACAAGTACAAATTATATAAAAAGATCTACGATATTAAATACGATTATTTGGAACGATCGTAACAAATGTGTAGTTACTACATACTCACATTCACCCAGAGTCGGTCATACGTAAGCTACGAAATATCATCGACTTTGACATATTCGGCATGGCTTATATGACGGGTGTTTCTATAGCAAGCAGGAGATACTAACTCTTCCCGGGTACATGATCTCATCTCCATTGGGGATTCACTTTTGCACTTTTACAGAGTATTTGGTTATCTTTTTTCAACGCTTCATATGCCCAATGGTTAATGATTTTGTTTGGGTTCTGATTTTGGGTCTTGTTTGACTTTCGCTCACCGGATGTCCTTTTAAGGTGGACAGGGTGAAAGGGATGGGGAGGAAGGGGCGGGAGGAGGGGAGAGGGGAGGGAGTAGGGAGGGAAGGGGGAGAAAGAGGAGGGAGAGGAGGAAGGGGCGGGAAGGGGGAGGAAGGGAAGGGAGAAAAGGAGGGGGATGGGGAAGGGGTGGGAGGTTAAGGGTGTATGAGGGGGAGAGAGGTACCCTCCTGCCCCCCCCCCTTTTTTTTAAAGAATTCCTCATTATACTTTCTATGAAACTTCCTTATCGTTGATCATTCCTCAGTCTATTGAGGAATTTTGCATCAGCTGAAGATGATTTTGTATAGATGCTAAGCTGGATGATTTGATGTCGATCTTTAACCTTTGAGGCTAAATTAAGAAGGTTCGTCCCAACAAATATTCATTTGCGGTTTAATGTTGACATTGTACTAAAGGAAAGATAAAATGTGGTAAGTTCAATCATGTACTGATGAATGAGAAATGACAAGTATTAGCTTTTACAAAAAGCTTGCCGTCAGTAAGCTGATTCTAAATGTTGTAAAATTCTAGTTAGAAAAAAATGGAAATAAAATACATTTACCAATCGCACATTTCCGGGCTTTTCCGATTCAAGTGACAGATATTTCCGAAAATCTGCGATTGATATAGGACGTATCGGTATAAAGACTTTTCGATGCATATTTCGGAAGAAAATACACTGATGCGATATGACTTTCAATTGTCCGGTCATCTAGACTCTTAAGTCGACCTGATGAGAGAATCTTATACACAGATTCTAAATAACCTAGACGAATATTTGCATTTTATGCAATTGTCAACCAATCATATTGCCAAGAGGTATTCAATCCGTGCAAGTAGGTTACGAATGATTACAGTATACCGTCAGTCATGACTGACGGTAATGAAAACATTATTAATACATCTAACCATTTATGGTGATTACTTTTAAAGCTGTAAAAACAATCGAACGCTAAAAATAAAGAATAAAGACTCTCCCTTGATAGTCATCTTATCGACACTTTAAAAATTATGTTTCTGGCAAGGCATTGAAATATTGATTGGAGCGTTGAAAATATTGTGGAGAGTTTTAAATCTCAGAACAATTCTTTGAACGGTCGAACAATAAAATTTCATTGGATGGAAGAACCCGTTTTTTAATGAAATCCGACAAAGATTGATTTGAGTCGATGCGAGCAAATTTCGTTGCAAAACGATCGTCCTCCCATACATCACTTCCTCTTGTAGGCTATATATGTAAAGAAGTCTAGCTTATTTAACCAATTAATCTCTGACCTACAAAAAGAAGTCCATGATGCAGATGTACTTTTCAAAGAAAATCCTCATAAATAAATAGAATACAAAAATACATATATTTTTTTCTCTCTTTCCATCCTCCACTGCTCACTTTCTTGACCGACATCTATACACTGCCATCCATAAAGTATACACTATTTCTGTTCATGTTCATGTTTTGTATATTTTGAAGAAGAACCTTATAGAAATCATTTGAAACAAACTCGACCCAAGTATTAATTTTGAATCTTTGTTCTTTTTTATATATAAAATTGACAATTTTTTAAAGAAAATTGTGCCTATGAAAAAAGTTTCTATATGCAATTTTGAATTATGTAAAGCCAATTATTATGAATCTCTCAAGTTCTAAAGCGAACGAGACTATAAACCCCTACCTTTACCTTTTTTACCTTTTTCAGAATAGAAAAAAATAAATAAAATTCTGAAGAATTTAGAAAGATGTCCTTGTTTGTATTGTACTTATATGCTATGGATAGCAGTGTATATGTGAAATAATTCGATGTATTAAGTCATTACTATTTTGTCAATGTGATTTTATGCTGATGAGTCTAAAGACTCAAGGTAAATAAACTTTTAAAAGTACACACCCTCTGCAAATGTCATTGGAAGGTCAAGGTCAAACAGACAATAACAAGTACTTTGAATTTATCTGGAGTGGGACATCTCTTGTTACATAGTTGTGTTGTTAATGATTGACATAATGGAAGAGGACAATATTTCCTTTCATTTCATCAAAAAATAAATATATGATAAAAAACATGAAAAACAACTGTAACATGATCTGATCAGCATCTGTACCATGGATTGCACCTATTAACTCTGGATGCATTACCCCCACAAGTTTGATTTATGAAGGATTAAGCAGTAAGCTGGAAACCAAAATGTCTCAAGTAACCTAACCTGGTCACTCAAGCATAAAATGTGGGTCAGAGGCAGCATCTGTACCGTGGATTATACAGAAAGCATCCTCGGATACATCAAGCATAGTTGTTCTGGGAAATGAGGTGTCCCATTTTATCTAACCTCTTTAAAAGCACGAAAGTAATGTCAAAACCATTTCCGTACCATGCATTCATTGAAGTGGGCATCCTCAGATGCATCACCAACACAAGTTGGTTGTTCTGGGACTTGTAGTAAGCTAGGAATGAAGGCGTCCCATTTTACCCAACCTGGTCCCTTTAGCATGAAATTTAGGTCAGATGCAGCATCTGTACCATACTTTACAATAAGTATCCTTAGATACATCATCCACATGCATGGTTAATTTGGTACTTTCCAGAAAGTACGCACAGATACAGATGCATGAGCAAAATCAGAAGCACCTTTTTTCTTCATTAAAATGTATCATCAGTACTATACCGGTATAAACAAAAGAAAATAATTTAAGAACTTTACTATAATTACATTTTTATTTAATATCTGTGCATATAAATATTGTAAAAATATACATATAACATTAAGTTCATGCATTACACATACACGTATATATCTATCACAGTCATTCAGTCACAACAAAATACATGTAATCAGACACTGGTTGTAAACATCAACCAGAGTTTGACACAAACAAACATCTAAATCTCAGTTACTTTCTGGTAATAAAAATGTTTCTTTGAAGGACATAGCTCTATCAGAATCAGACCAACTGCAATCCAAGTTTACCAAAGATAGCCTTTTTTAATATCTGAATTAACCAAAGAAACATTTGAACAGATTAAAATTTTCTACAAAAAATAGTTGCCAGAGTCACCTAATGCTCGACTGCATAGCATAATATCTCTCATGACAGCCAATTTATTTAAACTCCCTTTCTCAGGCAACAACATATATCTCATCATAAATCACTGAAGCAGAAAAAGTAGGTCAAGGTCAGATTTCAATAGTCAAACCCAAGATGCATCCAATATGCAAGTCTGGTGCATGTAGCACTTATAGTTAGCTCAATATTGCCAATTTAAAGCAAGATCACTGAAGCGGAAAAAGTAGGTCAAGGTCATATTTCAATAGTCTAACCCAAGATGCATCCAATATGCAAGTCTGTTGCATGTAGCACTTATACTTTTCTCAATATTGGCTTTTAAAGGTAAAATCATTCAAGCGGAAAAAAGTAGGTCAAGGTCATTTTAAGAAAGTTTGATCAAAGATACATCCAATATGCAAGTTTGGTACATGTAGCACTTATACTTTGCTCAATATTGGCTTTTAAAGGCAAAATCATTCAAGCGGAAAAAAGTAGGTCAAGGTCATTTTTTGAAAGTTTGATCAAAGATACATCAAATATGTAAGTTTGGTTCATGTAGCACTTATACTTTGCTCAATATTGGCTTTTAAAGGCAAAATCATTCAAGCGGAAAAAAGTAGGTCAAGGTCATTTTATGAAAGTTTGATCAAAGATACATCCAATATGCAAGTTTGGTACATGTAGCACTTATACTTTGCTCAATATTGGCTTTTAAAGGTAAAATCATTCAAGCGGAAAAAAGTAGGTCAAGGTCATTTTATGAAAGTTTGATCAAAGATACATCCAATATGCAAGTTTGGTACATGTAGCACTTATACTTTGCTCAATATTGGCTTTTAAAGGCAAAATCATTCAAGCGGAAAAAAGTAGGTCAAGGTCATTTTTTGAAAGTTTGATCAAAGATACATCAAATATGTAAGTTTGGTACATGTAGCACTTATACTTTGCTCAATATTGGCTTTTAAAGGTAAAATCATTCAAGCGGAAAAAAGTAGGTCAAGGTCATTTTATGAAAGTTTGATCAAAGATACATCCAATATGCAAGTTTGGTACATGTAGCACTTATACTTTGCTCAATATTGGCTTTTAAAGGTAAAATCATTCAAGCGGAAAAAAGTAGGTCAAGGTCATTTTTTGAAAGTTTGATCAAAGATACATCCAATATGCAAGTTTGGTACATGTAGCACTTATACTTTGCTCAATATTGGCTTTTAAAGGCAAAATCATTCAAGCGGAAAAAAGTAGGTCAAGGTCATTTTTTGAAAGTTTGATCAAAGATACATCAAATATGTAAGTTTGGTACATGTAGCACTTATACTTTGCTCAATATTGGCTTTTAAAGACTTTATTGCTATCTTAACATTTACCTTATCATCTCAACATTTGCCTTATCATTTGAAATAATTTCAAAAATCCCAACCCCAGGGGCTATATCCTCATCTGGATATATTAAATGATGTATAATTAAACATTTGCAACAAAAAAAACCAACAGAATATGAATATAGGAAAGGTAAATGTGTAATCTTAACATTTACCTTATCATCTAGTTCGGACGACGCCGACGCGGACGCCGACGCCGACGCCGGGGGTATTGCAATAGCTCTTTTGCACTAAAGTGCAGTCGAGCTAAAAATGGGTCAGATTCACTATGAAGAGCTGAATAATTTCAGATCCAAATAAAATATCAAAATTTTTCATGATAGAATGTCCTACTCACAAAACAGTTAAACAGGTTTCATGATAGAATTTTCTACAGAAAATCGGACAAATATACCATGTATTTTCAGATCTTATAATAATATCAAAAGGAGTACCTGATACTATATAAGAAACATTAAAGAGGGAAAAACATCTTTTAAAAGCACTATTGCTATGAGTCTACCAGATCATTGATTTCCACATTGGATTTTGGCACAGTGATGTATGTGTCTTTTTGCTCTCTTTCTTCTGCATTCACATTTTTGATAATATCGTCTACTAATGCACGATTTGAAGAGAAAAACCTTTGAAGATCTTCTTCTTCAGTTCTTGTGATTTGTTTACGTAAAAATTCCACCTCCCTTGATAACAGCTGACGGTCTCGAGTTAAAGCACTGAGGCGAGCTAACAGATCCAATATCTGAAATAAAGAAAAACATGCTTACATTCTAATGTTGGTCACAGAAAGAAGCTTTCCTTCAGCCAAAAGTCAACATAACATAAAATCTCTGATACCTGCTGTTTATTCTAAAATATCATCAAAGTATAAGAAGTAAATACCTTTGCACCATCCCTATAATGTTTTTTGCCATATATATTTCATTTGATAACACTTCTTATTTAGCCCTACACAAAATATGGAGCTGCTCTCTCTTTATGAAATAGCTACTTAAAATTTAGGAATTAACTGTGGGGGGCGTCACTCAATTATTTTAGCGTCTCTGAAACATTATTGTGTGAAGAAATTCTGATGAGTATTTCATATCGGAAACATGTATGTCTGGTGCACAGCATTTCGATGTTAATTTCAAGCTGCTGCCATATTGTTCTCCGGGTCAACAATAGTAAACAGTGACGTCAAAGTGTCCGACGTCATACATTTTCAGGGATTTTACTATAGAAAATCCCAATAGACTTTTTATTTTCTGTCTTATTTCTAACTTAACTGACGTACAGCCATAACGATGGTATTTTCTGTTACGACTAAAGGAGCACTTTGAAATTTATATCTTTTTGGAATATGACAATATGATATTTTAAGAGAAAACCGTGAAATCAGGGTGCTCTGGATTTCGTGAACAGGACAGTAATCACATTTTACATGAAACTTTATCTCAAGCAGCTTCAACTTCTATAAATTAATGCAAATAAATATTTCTTGTAAATGTATCAAACAAGAACTAAACAAACCTGTTGTGATTGATGCTGTGCATGGTCGTCCATCATTTTCAGCCTCTCTTTCATTTTCTCATGGACCCTGCCGTGTTGATCTGCCTGATTATCTAGGTCGTTCAGTCTTGCCACAGCTCGTTCCAGACGCATTCGTAATTCTTCATTTTGCTTGCGTAGTTGTCCACACTCATTCCTTATAAAAATTTAGAGTACTTGTTATAAAAACATTTTACTAATTTTCTCACCAAAAAGTTATATACGATGTACATATAGAAAAAAATTCAATCTTTACAGAAAACAAATTAAATGTAAAACCACATGTTTAAATATGTGGTGGTAGGAAACATTTATGTACATTTATACGGCCACTTTTATATTCTATTTGATCCTTTCATTATACATTTACATCCCATTTGAGACGGTATCTGACATAAACTAATTGTGACATCATCAAATTCTATAACTAGTGTAAAATTTAGGGAAAGCATGCCTCAAATAGAAGATTTCTATAAGAATTCCATTACGTCACAATGCATTAAAGTTTGAACAGTCCCAAATGGGAAGTAACTCTGTATATTGAATAGACCGAAAAGACGATGCATTCAATGAAACAATTCTGCAACAAAATAGCCACTTACCTATTCCTTTTAGTGAGTTTTTCTATCTGCCCTGCCTGACGTTTACACTCATCCCTCAATTTTCCTATCAGTCTGTTCTGCTTCTTTAACATTGTGTCCATTTCTGATCTTGTTTGACCTAATAAAGAAAGTTAAAAAACTTTCTATCAGAGCACAGAAATATGATAAACAATTCACACATGTTCTAAAGCATCATAAACATCATGCCATGCATGAAAATGTCTTCTATTATTTACCTTTAATATAAAGCATAATGTAATTAGAAACATGCTATTACATATATCAAAATGTAAAATTCATTACATTTCTGGCTTTATGTCTTGCACATTTGTACATGTATATGTTTGTAGAGTACAGCCAGTATTCTCTTAACCTTATTTTCATGACAAATTTGTAAGTGTCTATAAACAATATAATCTTTATTTGTTCAACCTCATCAATTCATTTCACTTTTCCCAGAGTAATTAATGACAGTATATTTACCATGTTTATCTTCAATATCCTCTATAAAGCTATTGAGCTCCTCCTCTCTGTTCTGACACCGTTTGGTCATGGCCTTTAAATCCTCATTTCTACCTCTCTCCACACTATCTCTGGCTAACTTGGCCAAATGTAACTGTTAAACAAACAACATAGAAAACATCTAGTGAACCCTCGACAGAAATAACTTATATTTCAATCACATTAGAAAAAAGGTTCGTAAGGCTAGGAAATTATTATTCCAAAACTCTGAATGACATGTATGTAAATGCAATGCCACATTCAAGATTAGATGATATAATATGTACAACATATATTATTCATTATCATCACGATTTCCTGTATGTTTTAGCTTTTCAGTATATAAATATAACGAATGGAGTAAGGCATATGATTTTAATTCGTCATTTGCAAATAGGCTTATTTATTGGATAAGAGATAAATAATTGCTGTCACGTCTCAGGAAAAAGTTCGCTTATGCTTACAACTTAGATTTTCAAAGTGAGACAATTTAAGAATGATTATCTTGTATACATAGATCATTGCTTACCTCTCTTTCGAGTGCCTGATTATTTGTGGTTAGATGGATACATTCCTCTTTACTATTTAACAACTCTCTCTCTGCTTTCTTCAAACGACGACTTAGATCTTCTACTTCCAATTTTTGCTTTGTTACAGTCTGAAATATTCAGAAAACCTTGCATGTACTTACAGAATCATATTATATTCGTTCTGTGTTTGCAAAAGGCCTATGAAGATAACTATTTATGGTTATTTTGCATGTAATTCCAAAAAAGAGTCTGAGTGCATTACTAAACTTTAAATTTTCAGGTAATTTCATTTTAAACGTAACAGATCTTAAGATCATATTGCATTTATTTGAATGCTGCTTAAGGGTCACCTTTCGGTAAGAGAGTCAAACATCTAAATTCAAAATAAAATTCTAAAGCTACTCCACAAAAATATTACAGTATTTTGGTTGTTTCCTTTTGCCTAAAAAAAGGAACAATCAGAATAAAATACTCCTTTTATTCAAGCAGCTTATGCATTCTATATTTCCTCAAAGTTTGGCATTTTCAACAAACTTACTTCATCCTTTTCTCTTTTAGCTATATCCAGGTCTCTCCTGAGCCGAGTGACCTCCTGGTTTGCGTAACTTTTCTGAATGCTGGCATTAGTAGACTCTGTCCTATATGTATCTGCAGCCTGAATATTAAAAATTTACGATTAAATATGCTATATACATGCATTTCTCCTAATTCTAATTTTCAAATCACATTTCCTACCATGGAAGCTTCTTTATCAAATCTCCTCAGTTGTAATTTCATTTCATCCATTTCGTTAATCATTGCTATCTTCTCTCTGGCCATTTTGTCCATTTGAGCCGAGGCTGCAGCATATTGTTCTGTCATCTCCTTCAGCTAGAAAGAAAATCAAAATTCACATGATCAAAATATCAACTGTTTGAGATAGATTTTATGGAAATACATGTACATGTATAGATAATATACCAGCTAATAGATGTAAAGACAGATACATGTATGTGTGTAAATCAAACATGGTTCCTTTGAACGAGTATACAAATTTGAAGGGAAGGAAGGGGGGGAGGGTGTAATGACAATTTTCACAAAGCAGAGACCCTAAAAAGAACCGTACTATGATGGTCAAATTCAAGGTTTTTGCTTATCAGCAGTGACCGTTTTCTCAGTGAGCAAAATTTTTGGAAATGACTCTCAACTATGATAATCCTGAAATAAAGAACTTTGATTTGTAGCCCCCCCCCCCCCCCCCAAAAAAAAAAAGCATGTCCAGTATATGCAATGCAAACATATCCCTGTATCATACCTTAGTATTGATCTGTTCTATCATCATGTGGCTTTCCTTTCTCACACTTTCCCGTTCCTCCTGAAGCTTCATCTGAGTGTCCAGTATATGGGAGTCAAATCTCTCCTTCATGTGGTGAAGTTCTTCTTTGGTTTGCTCCTTCTCCACTAAAGCCTACAACATAATTAGCCCTCTTGATACATGTATAACACTACTATTCTAAATTATACACACTGTACCATATTCAAGTTAAGGAATGAGTAACACCCTACTTCTGATGTTTGTACTCTGTAATGCTGCAAGAGATGTTTTGGCAATTCTGATTCATTAGTCATGAATTCAAAGACTCAAAAAATTCATTGTAGGTCAAAATGTTGATCTCATATTCAAAATTTTAAAAATTCATTCAATTTTTTTTTCTTGAAGTGAAAGTCAAATTATACTTTTTCTTGAAGTGAAAGTCAAATTATATTTTTTTCTGTTCAAAAGTTAAAAGTAATGGTTTAGATTTGTAATAGACAAGTGACTAGGAATTGATGAAATAACTGAAGATTGTGGAGTCTGCTATCAGCCTAAGTTATGATATATCTGTATTACACCTACATGTATAAAAAAGGCAACTATTATTCATCGTCTAAGTCATTGCATTGTACTCTTGTTTTGTTGTTTGTACCTGTTTTTGCTCCAGTTGAGCTTGTTCCACCATTTCTATACCCTTCTTCATCTGTTGATAAGCATCCTCCTCTCTATGAGCCATTTCCTGTAGTCTGGATTTTAGGCTCGTCGACTGATTAATTATTAATGTTACACTTATCATATTGTTTTACTGTATAGTACCTGTGTTTGCTCCAGTTGAGCTTGCTCCACCATTTCTATACCCTTCTTCATCTGTTGATAAGCATCCTCCTCTCTATGAGCCATTTCCTGTAGTTGGGATTTCAGGCTCGTCACATGATCCATTCATTATTAATGTAACTCTTAAGTTACTGTTTTACTGTAATTGTACCTGTGTTTGCTCCAGTTGAGCTTGTTCCACCATTTCTATACCCTTCTTCATCTGTTGATACGCATCCTCCTCTCTATGAGCCATTTCCTGTAGTCGGGATTTCAGGCTTGTCACGTGATCCATTAATTCATCTCTTTCCCTAAGTAAATGGGAATGGATTCAAAATATTTTTGACTGATGTTGTAAAACTAACTTTAGGATGAAAAGCCGAATAAAATGTTAGAGAGGAACTAGAATAGACATTAAATGTTATGTAATTATTAATCTTGGATGGAACTGAACAACATGCACTCAAACGCAAACTTTACAATCTTTTTAGCTCAGATGTATGTGAAGTAAAGATAATGAAAACTCAAAGGCAACATGCAGAGTAATTATCTTTTCCGTGCATTTGACATCATGAATTGATGACCAAATATTAGCCAAACAGAATTAGCATACTATATGGATTATGTAATACATTTGTATCATAGAGTACACACAGTGTGTACATACATGTACTTCATAGGATGTATATGTGTATCTATTTAATTATAATTCATATTTCAGCACAGCTAGCACTGTCATGAGTGTGTTAATTCATGCATACATCAATAACTACATTTTTAATGAACTATGATGAGAAAAAGGCATGTGAGCTAATTCATGATTAAGCTATTATGTCACTATGTCTTTTTTTTTTTTTTTTGCCTGTTTCCGCTAAAATATAGTTGCCCTAAAGTAAGTACACGCACTGTACCTATATCATCCAACTAAACAATCATACATACTTTGTTAGACTGTCAATCTTAATATGTAGAAAGTTCCTCTGCTTGTCGGACACCAAATCTCCCGTCATGAGCCCACTCTCCCGCGTGGGAACTACGTCCTGCATACGTAGCTGGTTCCTCAGATCCTCCACCATCTGTTCATACTTCTGCACTTCTGACCTGTCAACAGGAATCGAAAAAGTATGTGAAAAAGCAAGAAGATTTGAGGACATTATCAAAAATTCAAACATGAAAATACATACAAATTGTGAAGTGTTTTGATGCATTCTTAAAATGTTGTGAAGCATTTTTATACTAAAAGTTATGATTATTACGTAGATATCTTTCATATTCGTGTTTTCCACTTGATAAAGGCAGAGAGGCTGAAAATTTGTGGATATTGAGTGTTTATTGTTATTTAATAATTTATCATTTTTAAAATGTATACAAAAATTTGAGATCACTGAAATTTCATCATTCTGATGTTCAATCATTTTTCTCTAACTAGCAAATATTTATAAGTGTCTAAGCTTAAAATTGCAAGCAAAAAATAAAGTTTAAAAAAATATGTAAATTGTAATACAACCATTCATTCATACCTTGCATGTTCTAATTGTGCCTCAAGTCTGCTAACTCTAGCTGAATGTAACGAACTTAATCTTTCCTGTAATTCATTATGTAAATAATTAGATGGAAAAAGAATAAAGTTTTTATTTTGTTCTTGTCATGGCTAATTAAAAATCTCATACATTATGTACCATATGGAACAAGAAAATTGATTAACAAATTCTTTTTCATTTGAAGTCTCAATTAAAATTTGAAAAACTATTTCACTCTTGTGATTTAAACTTACTCAAAAGAATTTGTAAATTTTAAAAATATTATATCGGTGAGGGTTAAAAATCCTCTAGGTTAAGTATTTACAGTGTGTAGATCAAATCATATTCATGTCATGCATTATATTTACTTCAAAATTGTTTGCATTTTTTCAACAATGTACATGTATATATTGTAAATTATTTGGAGAGTAAAGTATAGTCATTGTCATTGTTGTGTTTTAATATTCTTTTGAAAGAAAAATTTTGTCATTAGGCTATTGATTAGCTACCACAAAAAAGTCAATCTATATAAAATTTAAGAAATTTCAAACATGAAAAGAAATATTATTAACAGGGGTCATCCTAGCCCAAAATTTTAGGGAGACTTCACTTCTCCCTCAGCTCAAAATAGGGAGAAGTGGTGGGGAAACAGGGAGAAGTGAAACAAAGTCGCAAAACTTAACGGACACATCTTTTTTTATGCACATTGTTGGTTAGTTTACATGTACAAAATGTACCTTAAGTGTGCATATTAAAATTTATCTAATTACAACATTCATTATTAAATAAGTTTTACAGAAAATTAAATATTTATGTTTCTCAGACAATTTGGTTTCTATAAAAGTGGCAATGAACAAATGTAGGTTGGGTATAACTGATCATATTAATTGGCTGTAATTACTCTTAAATGTGTTAAGCATTAACCCCCCCCCCTCTCCCCCCTATTTTCTCCTTATTAAAGTAGAATCGTGTGTATTAATTCCCATCATTTAAGGTTTGGTTCTTGGTAGAAAGTATTTTCTTGGTTATTATTACTGGGAAATAGTTGTTTTCTATTCAAATGGATTGTAAGTCAACACCACTCCGTTTCTCCGATTGTCGTTTTCGCCAAAACGGGTCCGTCGATTACGTCAATATTCCGACATATACTGACATAATACTGTAGCGTTCATCTGCGGAGGTCAAGTCTTGATGAAGCGGAATCTAAAATCGCTTATTTAGAGAGAGGAGACCGCGTAAGAAAAGTAAACAAACTTATAATTGTCTGCGACACGTTACGGCACGTGGTCAGTGTAACTCAACATGTATAATCGATAATCGTCAAATGGTTCAAGTTTCTTAGGAATTTATTTACAAGGCAGGAAAAAAGTTGGCATTTAGGCATTTTATTGTACATCAGGATATACTCGAAGATAAACGTTGCCGTATAAAGATGTCTCGTGATGCCGTCACGAAAATACGGTACGCGCAAAGATTTGACTGAAGTGTGAACGTGTACCGTTGGTGCAACTTTTACAGGACAATTGAATTTCAATAAAATTAATGTTATGTATTTAATCAACGATCGAAAATGAAACACGGTGGATATTTTTTTCTAAAGTTCTAAAAAATACATGTACGTCCAATCAGCGATATCGCAGGGCAATGTCCGAGAAACAAACATGAGAAAATTGCCGGGATGTAGACTACTATATTATTTGACAATGATCAGAGTATTACTGGTCAATATTAAACACCTACTTAGCAGACCCACTTCCCGTGAGCATTGTGCAAACAAAACAATAAGTAACCCGCTGAGAATTTCCTACCGCTTGCCGTATTTAGTTTTGAGATAATCTGCTAGCTGCAGGGTGTTAGGATAAAATTTAGGGCGACTCAAACTTCTCCCCCTGAAGAGATTAGGGCGAAGTTTTCACACAAAAAGCGACTATTTCGCCCAAGTCGCCCCCTAGGATGACCCCTGATTAATTTTCAAGCATTAAGAATGTGTGACATTCAAATTTTACAAGAAAATACTCCTTCTTCATCAAAGTAAAGATGATGTTCACTTACCAGCTCTACTTGTAAATGTTTCAATTCTCTGGAGTGAAATATATGTGAAGAGTCATCAGTCAGGAAAAAATTCTCATCCTGTAAAATATGAACCAATGAGAATTACTTGTTATTCTTGAAATGAACAGAGATATACCAGTACTAAAGAAGCGATTTCATTTTTACTGAAGAAAAAATGTAGATAAATGGAAGTGTTTAAAGCTACATGTATTAAATCACTTTTTTTTTTTTGTGCTCAGTACAAGGCATTAAATCACATTTGTAATGAATCTCAATGGATGGAGTACAAAAGTTCATTATACATGTATTTCTACTTTATTCATTACATTCAGAGATAGTTACATTATTAAAACAGAAAATTCAAAAACTATGTGAATATGTGATCAATTTCAATTCTGCTACAAGCTAAAACTTACCTTTTCTCCCTCTATATTTTCTCCAAGGATTTCATGGAGTACACTAGTTTTCAGTTCTTCATGCAGCCTTTTATTTTCTTCAATCAACTCTGACAGTTTGGCCCTCATTTGTGATAATTCATCCTGATAAAAGATAGCACTTGTTTTAATGCAGATATATATTTTATATCCCGATACTGGCTGTAAACCTTGTTATTTTTGCTCGGAAAAATGTTCGCAAAATGCCCTTTTCAACAGCATGTGTGGAAGTAATTTTGGAAACATGGGGTAATCAAAGATAACATAGCTCGCCTATACAGGTTTTTGTTAGAAACCAGGTTAAAGTTTTTTGAAAAGTAGGTCAAAGTCCAAGGTCAAGGTCACTAGGTCAAAGGTCATGGTCTCAAATGAAAGGTCTTGTCACAAGGTATCTACATGTGAAATATCAAAGCCCTACCCCTTATAGTTCAAGAGATACAGCCCAGGTTAAAGTTTTGTCTACGGACGACGACGACGACGCCAAGGGTATGGCATTAGCCTTCAGGACTTTTTCGTCCCGGCGAGCTAAAAATCAGGAGTAATATTCCCTTTAGGCTTTTATACTGGTTGTAATCATATTTACGTGGGGATTATTTTGTGAAAATAATACAACCGCGAAGAGAGCGAAAATATCCCCCACGCTAAAATTTCCACGTTTACAGTAAACCTTTTCATGATAACGTTCACTCAGACAACTCTTTTGTCTTTTTATATGATGTTTTATCTACTCAAGGCAGTCAAATGATGTTGCATAAATTGTATTGTGTTTTACCCACTAACCACAACCAAATGATGTTGCATGATTCCAAAACATATCATTTATTTATGTCATTCAATTGTGTCAAGTTGGTAAAAGACTGCAATGGTTATTTGATCCTTATTCAGTTATTGTGAAAAGATTTACATGGTGTTTACTGTACAGTTCTCAAGTAAGCTGTTTAGAAATGTTATATAAATGTACCAGTCAACAAAGAAAAGCTTCTGCCATGCATTTCATTCATATCAAACTTTACTATTTTCTTTCTGGCAGAAAATTTTGACGTCACAAATTTCAGTTAAGATAGCTAGATTACCTTTTTTTCTATACATCTAGTACATGACATGCACTAAATTATACCTTGATATACATGTTTTCTGATTCCAGCTGTTGCATGTAGACTGACTGTGAGTGTAGAATGGTAGCTGCCTCCTCTAACGACGGAACACCTGGCTGGCCCCTCGTCCCCCTTGACTGACCCTTAAAATCGACAACTCGAAAATCAAATAAATGTAGAAAGTCAGGGTTTTTTCCTAAAGGGATGACAAATTCTTAATCTAAATCAAAGGACAAATTCTACTTCAATGAATACTGGCTGTAAACCTTGTTATTTTTGCTCGGAAAAATGTTCGCAAAATGCCCTTTTCAACAGCATGTGTGGAAGTAATTTTGGAAACATGGGGTAATCAAAGATAACATAGCTCGCCTATACAGGTTTTTGTTAGAAACCAGGTTAAAGTTTTTTGAAAAGTAGGTCAAAGTCCAAGGTCAAGGTCACTAGGTCAAAGGTCATGGTCTCAAATGAAAGGTCTTGTCACAAGGTATCTACATGTGAAATATCAAAGCCCTACCCCTTATAGTTCAAGAGATACAGCCCAGGTTAAAGTTTTGTCTACGGACGACGACGACGACGCCAAGGGTATGGCATTAGCCTTCAGGACTTTTTCGTCCCGGCGAGCTAAAAATCAGGAGTAATATTCCCTTTAGGCTTTTATACTGGTTGTAATCATATTTACGTGGGGATTATTTTGTGAAAATAATACAACCGCGAAGAGAGCGAAAATATCCCCCACGCTAAAATTTCCACGTCAACAAAGAAAAGCTTCTGCCATGCATTTCATTCATATCAAACTTTACTATTTTCTTTCTGGCAGAAAATTTTGACGTCACAAATTTCAGTTAAGATAGCTAGATTACCTTTTTTTCTATACATCTAGTACATGACATGCACTAAATTATACCTTGATATACATGTTTTCTGATTCCAGCTGTTGCATGTAGACTGACTGTGAGTGTAGAATGGTAGCTGCCTCCTCTAACGACGGAACACCTGGCTGGCCCCTCGTCCCCCTTGACTGACCCTTAAAATCGACAACTCGAAAATCAAATAAATGTAGAAAGTCAGGGTTTTTTCCTAAAGGGATGACAAATTCTTAATCTAAATCAAAGGACAAATTCTACTTCAATGAATTTACAAATACCGGTATATGTTACTCCTCCTTACAAAAAGTAAGTATGTGCACATTGTCAGAATATAAGCTAATACAATATGATACTGCATTGTCAGTGACTTGACAAGGTGGAGCTTAATTTCACAAGGTCAAAATAAGAATTTCGTACTGTCCAGGTTTCATATGCTTATCATACAATTATATTAATGGTATCATTATCATTTTTCATATTTTCATTATCATATTATCATGTTTTCATTTCATTTTTCTATCTAACATTATACAGTTGTTGACTGGGGTCGAGGTCAACAGCTGATTTGTTGGACCCGAGGGTGAACTGTTGACCGAGGCCGAAGGAATAACCTGGATTTTTAAAGACAGAGGCCGTTAAAATGGACCAATGGTCCCCCTCTTTAGAAATAGTTACCGGTCCAACAGTCGATTTTAACAGTTCGTTTGGACTGGCTGTTTTTAACAGTCATTCTGTTGGACTTTTTTCTTGTATAGACTATGAAGGGGAAAATAGCTAAGGGTATAACAATAGGAAACTTGTCTTATGGTAATGGATTGATTGAAAAAAGTTTGCCCACATAGCTAGCCTTGCTACAATGTACAGTACCATAGATAGAGATTCCTGGCTGAGCATGGTCTGTAGTTGACTCGCAGCATCTCGGTATTTCCGTGGTCTCGCACTCTCTTCATACCATTTGAGATTTCTGGGATTGACTGTTGCGTGTAACTGGCTTTTAGCTTTTGATGTTTGTGATGCATGGCCAGCCTGAGATTCGGGGGAACCAATCAAAAGGTTCTCTAACTCATGTAGGCTAACATTAGCTCTCTCTGAAAATGAATACATGTGCACATTACTGATACATGTATGCATTGTACCATAAATCATGAAATAGTCAGAAAATAACATTGAAATTTGAAAAATAAAAATATAAATTTTATTAGTTGGGAAAAATTAAGAAAATACAACAGAAATATAAATTGATTATTATTGATAGAATCAATGAAAACTGCACCCTACTTGTTCAAAATAGTCATGATTTTGTACATGTAAGCTTTTATGAGCTTAATTTTTAAAGCTGTCAATACATGCAGAGTTCATGAAATGTATCAATATAGTATCAGATTTGCAGATAAAAAAATTATTTGGTCTGATAACAACTCATGCTCTATCTATTATTTGGACAGACAAAAATTCCCAGATGTCCAACATTTCTTTGGAAGATTTCAAGAACTCTGTACATGTACATTGTATTTTAAGTTTATAGAGGAGTCAAGAGGTCATTCTTCACTGTTTTGATTAAATACAGTATGGTAAGAGGTCATTCTTCAATTGTTTGATCAATTAATTCTATCATTTTTTTTTATTTCATAAACATTAGAATTTATATATGTAGCAATATAATTATGTCTTACTGTATGATAAACTTATAGGATAATCCTAGAGCTGCAACGAGTCGGGAACTTCTCGATTCGGTTCGATTTTGATTTTTATGTCTCGATTCGGTTTTTTTCGGTTCGAGTTTTTTGCAATATAATTTTCCAAGGATATTTAATTTTTTTCCCTTTTTATTTGAAAAATTTAATCTCAATCTAAAAAAAAAAAACATGTGTATCACTATATACCCCACCATTTTATAGCAGGGGTATAAAAATGCATATATTACACAGTTCATGTGAAAGCACTGTATGATATATATGTTTATGTGGAAATACAGTATTATTCAAGCCAACCCCCCCCCTTCCACAGAACGGCCTTCTAGGGATATAAATTCCATACTGTGTACAAAAGATATATGATAACTAACCAGTTTGCACAAAGAAGTGCATATGTAAAATACTTTAAAAGAGGCAATTTTCAATTTGGGGTAGCACTCGCGCGCTCGTTGAAATGCGGTAAAATTCGCCGTCTCGAATTTCCTCTGACCCTGTATTTTCTTACGAATTGCTAGGTAAATGCACTTGAAAGGTTCAGTTTTTTCTTCTAAATTATCACCTTAAATCATTCTGTTTTGGAATCCTGCGATTTGTGCGATTAGTGAATACTTTAAAGTTGAAATTAGAACGTTTTTTCTGCATTACTTAGACTATTCGACTCGAATCGTTTCTGACCACTACGACTCGCGATTCGAGTCTGAGCTAAGAATCGCGATTCTCGGTGCACCGCGGTGAATCGTTGCAGCTCTAGATAATCCCCTGGGAGATTTTGGAAGTCTTTGGTTCTTCAATTGAACCTTCATATTACATCACAATGACTTCAAAATTTTGAGTTTATGAATAGAAGACATGGAAAATTAGCATTCTTAGGTCGGATGAATCAACATCACAACCTTGGTAATTAGACAGCCTAAGTTGGGTTTGTTGCTCCATCCAACGTTTGACCGATTTCTATCCTGAACTCATAGTGGCACAATTAAGTTTCATGAAAACTTTTTTGAACCAAGCTAGCTCTAAGACAACATCTACTGGCTGATGGTATAGTTCATTAGACAATTCCTTCTAGCTTGGTAGAATCAAAAATAGCCCAAGACGTCAGGACAGTGAGTTTTCGTGATGAGTGCATACTACTGTGAGCACAGCTCACTTCAGAAATTAGAAAATTTAAGTTACATGTATGTCTAATTTCTCCGCAAATTTTCCAATTGAAATTCATACAAAGGGAATAGATCTTGAACTCTTGTAACTCACAGTGCAAGTCGAATGTCCATTTGACCAATTCTACTCTCACAATAAAAGGAAATATTTTAGATTGGGACTTTTCTATGTAAATTTTAGCTTGACGTAGCTCAGATGTTAAACATTTCAACATCACGTCATGCTAACATTAACATACAAAAATCCCCATCTAAAACAATTTTGTTTAACTGTGAGCATAGAATTGGTTGTAGGGACATATAACTTACACTTCTAGTTATGAGGGGTCAAGATATATCCCACTATATTAATTTCAATTGAAAAATTGTTCAACAAAGAAGACAAACCTTTAATATTGCGATTTTTGAAGAGAGCAGACAGTAGATTTGATTCATTTAGGCTAACGGCTAGACCTACATGCATGCCCTAAATAGTGGGTGTTCACCCTCAAGAGTCAGTAACTGTAACATACTGGGTCGCAGAAACGTGTCTCAACCTGTAAACTGTTGTTAAACTTTGTTTTAAATACACCAAAAGATATTATTACTATTGTATATAATTTAGATTAGTATATTTGATGAAGCTATATACTTCCACTACTTCTTTTTCACTTATCAATACATTAAAGAAGCTGAAATGTGAAGAAGCAAACTGCGGTCAGAGGAAACCTCAGCTAACGTTCATTTTCAATAAAATATTGCTATTGAAAACTTTTCTATACCCCGAATCGAGCGTTGATAAGATTCTGCACTATCATGCTGATCCTCGTATGCATACATTTCTGTACAATAACTTAAAAAGAAACAAACTTTCTTCACATTTTTTGTTCGAAGCGTCGTTGACAGTAAACACAGAAGAGTTCCACTTCCGGTCCATGACAAAGATGCTGTGCATGTCAGAAATGATGCTGTGAAACAAGGGAAGCGGACATTTAAATTTGATATGTCTATGGTGAGAGCATTTTCAGATTAAGAACTTTCTAAGCACACATCTTTGATTCGTTTATACTGTATTTATATGCCTGAGTTGCAGAAACTGGTGATGAAGATGATGATGATGTTTGATGATGATGATGATGATGATGATGATGATGATGATGATGATGATGATGATGATGATGATGATGTCAGATGATGATGATGATGATGATGATGATGAAAACTGTTATTGCTTCATCTCATGTAGGGATAAATATTGTGACATTTAAAGGTTCTTGCATAAACCACATTGGCACATAATGACATATGAGTGCTGTCAAACTTTTATTATATGCATGGCAACTTGTAGCCTTGTATCATTTTTTTTGCTGGATGGAGATTGCTATTGGTTTTGCCTCATTCATATTGATAATGATGATTAAGCAACCAGTTGATGTTGCGCTGGACTTAAGTAACATGATAACTGTATGGATAATAATATGTTGTTTAAACTGACAATGAAAAGTAACAATGTCTTGACTTAATGTATTGTGTTCCTAGGTAATTGATATAAAAACTGGAATCCTTTCCCTACCATTTCTTGATCTGTTGGTCTAACGGTCCTTTGAACCATCGCTTCATATGATATGCTTCAGCCATTGTTCCTTGCCCCTTTATCTTTTTAGCAGAACACAAACAAACACAAACCAAAATGATATTCTTATTCTTTGCTATGCTACAGTGTTGTATGATCATGATGATACTCTTTCCATTATTTTCTTTTGTAAATTGTTTTGTTTCAATCTCAGTGTTTCAACTTTTGGTCACAATGATGGTACTGTCATATTTATGAACTACATCTGTTTATTCTTGTTTCTGTTTGACCATACATGAATTGGTTTGTGTTTTATGAACAGTAAATGCATTTTGTGATTCTGTTCTGTTTGACTATCCTATCTCTTTTCTGCTTGTATATTTGTTATATGCTTATCAATTTATCAAATATGTTTGTTCTTTGTTTTGCAGGCCTGTTGTTTTCTATTGTTTTATTTTCTTTCAGCTAGTTTGTTTTAACCTCTTCACTACATGTTCTGTTGGCATGGTTCTTCTTTGTTCTAGCTATGATGGTAATGATGTATTGGCATGGATGTTCTATATTCTGACCATGATAGTCATATGCCCTGATGGTATAAATGTTTTATGTTCTGGATGGTCATGTGTTCTGTGGGCATGAATGTTCTTTATTTTGGCCATGATGGTCATATGCCCTGTTTTATGTTCTGGATGGTCATGTGTTCTGTGGGCATGAATGTTCTTTATTTTGGCCATGATGGTCATTTGTTCTGTTGGTATCAATGGTATGGATACTCTATGTTCTGGTAATGATTGTAAAATGTGGTCATAATATTATATTCTGTCTGTATGAATGTTCTATTCATGATGGTCATATGTTCTGTTGGCATGAATGTTTTGTGTACTGGTCATGATGGTCATATGTTCTGTTGGCATTAATGTTCCATGTTTTGATCATGATGGTCACATGTTCTAATGGCATAATTTGTTAAAATGTTCCATGTTCTGGTCAAGATTGTCATATGATCTTTTGGCATGAATGTTCTACATATATTCTAGTCATGAAGGTCATATGTTCTATTGGAATGAATGTTGGATGTTCTGTACAAGATGGTCATATGTTCTATTGGCAGGAATGTTCTATGTTCTGTTCATGAAGGTGCTATGTTCTGGTCATGATGGTCATATGTTCTGTTGGCATGGATGGTCTATGTTCTGGTCATGATGGTCATGTGTTCTGGTCATGATGGTCATATGTTCTGTTGACATGAATTTCTTTGTTCAGGTCATGATGGTCATATGTTCTGTTGACATGAATTTCTTTGTTCAGGTCATGATGGTCATATGTTCTGTTGACATGAATGTTCTTTGTTGCGGTCATGATGGTCATATATTTTGTTTGCATGAATGTTGGATGTTCTATTCATGGTGGTTATGTGTTCTGTTGGCATGAATGGTCTATGTTCTGGTCATGATAGTTACATCTGTTGGCATGAATGTTCTATGTTCTTTACAAGTCGGTCATATGTTTCTTTGGCATGAATGTTATATGGTCATATGTTCTGTTAGCATTAATGTTATGTGATCTTATCATGAATGCTATGCTCTATTGGCATGAATGTTCTATGTTCTGGCCAAGGGAATATTGGTTACATATTTTTTGGTATGTTTGACATGACCAGTGAACAATATCTTTTCTTTGTTGACATACCATATTCTTCTTTTGCATCTAGTTTTATGCGTGTTTCTGTCTGTCTGTCTGTCTGTCTGTCTGTTTGTCTGTCTTGTTCTGGGTATGAGATGTGATGTTCCTTTCTGTGCGTATGTTCTCTTTGAGTTTGACTTTGACTCTTCTAGACTTCCCGTTTATAGCTCATTTTATGAATTCAATAGGTTAGAGCAAATCTTCTCGATTTAAAGTGTGAATCGATACTTCAATACTTCATTGTAAGTTTGTAACATTGAATGTCGTATAAAAGTTTATTTCAAAGTATGTCTCACCAGAATCTGGTTCGTATCTCTACAGTCTTACATTTGTATTTTGTGACTGTACACCAAACATCAAAGCTCCTATTGTTATAGGGATACGTCGTTTACAAAATTTCACGCTGTTTATTTCTGTTGGTAATGAAGACGTCATTATCTTGTAGATAAGATTGAGTCATTCATCAATGAACGTCTGTAATAGTTTTAAAAAGCTATGATTAATTTGCATGTTTTATAGTAATTTGCATATTTCATAGGAATTTGCATATATTATAAAACATTTTTTGGGTCGTATTCGGCACTGAAGTGACATTTTCGTCCAAATATTATACAAAAAAGATGTACTATATGTACATAAAGGTTCGTGTAGAGACTACTGGCACCGCTAAACTAACTTTGTAAAGTACAAAACCCTTTTATCTGTTTACAAATCTTTTTAACTGACATAATATAATATGCTTTTCAGCTGAATGCATTATCGTGCAGCAGTTTATTAAGTTTAAAAACTACTCTAAGGAGTTGATAGGGCTGTTGAGATATATTTTTTTTTCTTTTAGGAGTTCGCCATGTCCAAGTTGAACAATGATTTTAATGTTCTGAATGGGACAAAAAGTGTGTTGGTCTATAACGACGCAAAAGTACAGCGGCGTCTAATAGGACGGTGTGAAGATGGTTTTTAATGTAAAGAATATGTGAAATAAAGGATAAATAATTGTAGAAATGTACTTTGAGGTAAGTTTGAATTTCTGTCAATTTGGTGGAAGAAAGATTCAAAAGACAGTGGTCATGTATGTATCGCCAGATGCTTTTCTCATTGAAAATTAAGATTCGTGTACTTAAAGCAGTCTCTGAAATAGTAGAAAGAACCAAAACATAAATTTGCATTTGATAAGTATGAAGGTGTTTTTGGTATTATGTCAGAAAGCTAATTATTTTATAAACCCACTCTCACTATCGCATTATACTATTAATAGTACATGTCTCCCAGCAAGCTGTCATAGTTCATGCAGTTCATTTGTACGCATACAATATAGGTAAACGACAGATTAATCGAGAAATTTGCGTAGCAAATATTTATAAGATCAAAATATCTACTTTTATCCATATTTATGTAGATTTTGGGTTTGTCTGAAATTGAGTTTTTATCGCCTCCTCGGAAATCGTTGTGAAAGATTTCACTGGTATTAGCCATTGTCATAAAGGGGGGGGGGGAGGGGGGGGGGGGTGTCAGTTCTTCTAGTTCCATTCGATTCGATAATCAACACGTGAATGACCCTAACCCTCCAGTAATAAACGGACAAAAACCCGTTGTCAACGGCCCCCGGGGGGGGGGGAGGTACTAAATTTCCAATCGATTCAAGACGCGTAAGGCCCAACAATCAAACAAACAAACAAAGGAGATGCAGAACAACCAAAAATTAAAATGCTGTTTGAGGATCTTTGTTAAGTTTCAAAGAAATTTTTGTTACAAGTCACAATCTGTAAGAAGTTAAGAACACTATTATGACATTTTACACTTATTTTTACACAATAACACCTTTATAACGGTAGTTGCTCCTAATATGTAAAAGGGATCAGGTGTTGCGCTAATTGACTGTGACTTTGCTTGGGGTGCAGTTGTCCCCCTTACACCCTGCCCTCGTAAATAATGATGACTCGCTTCTACAATTGGCGTTGCATAAATCATGTACTTATTAAAACAAGCATGTAGTTGTACTACAAGTCATACAAATCTATTATCCCAGCGTCTTTTTTGTACTTACACAAAACGATATGGTCATCAAGAAAAGTTATTTTATTGGCCTATTATTCCCCTTGTTTGCTCTGTAAACTTGCAGTTTGTATCTAAATTTTGAAGGAGGGAGATTTTTCAATTGTTGACCATTCATGGACCAGTTTGTCTTTCATTAGAATACGGTAGTTTAATGACATTATTATTCTTAATGGCCGGTGTATGATTTTAAAAGACGGCGATACAAACTGTTTTCCGACTTCATATTCAAGTCAGGGGTAGAGTTTGGTTTCTTATTATAATGTAATAAAATGCACCCAGGATACCCGTGTTTACCGACAGCTAGAAGAATTGGAAATGTATTACCAAGAGCCTAGTGCATACGTGTGAAAATTACGATGAATTAAAATTCTAAACGATTTCAATTGATGTTAGAATTTAAAAAAAAAGTCGGATCTTCCGTGCGTTTCCGTATACAAGAGTTGCGGCGTACATTTACTTTGAAATTTGCAGTTTTTTGCATGAATTAACGAATTTGATTCCTATAGTGCGTTAATATGACGTATTTGTGAAGGTTGGAGGAAACCTCTTTAAAGGTGATAGGATATTAATCAAGTTTCAATGATGGCATTTATCTCATAATGTGCACACAATCAAAAGATAGAGTGGTGACAAGAGCGTTTTCGTTAATAACTAAGTTACAGAAAAAGTATGGATTTAAAACGGGAGCCCATTGGGCTTGGACGATTATAGAAGAACAGGAAAATATAACAGAGGATACTAAACAGCTAGGAAAGGTATGAGGAAATTAGTTTAACTGTTTCGAAATACGAGTTCTTAGGATAAATAAATCATATCGAAAAAGCATGAGGGATCTCATCGTCGGAAACCCACGGCATCTTCTCCGTTATAATCGTAAGGCAATAGGTTTCCGACGATGGAGGGATCTAGAAACAGTTTACAAGGGAGGGGGTCCAGTCAATCTGGGTATTTCAGCCTATGATTTTGAAGAAAAAAACTTTTAAATTTGGAAAGAAAAAACTGCGTCTTTGCACATTACAAGAGGCTGGGGGTGGTGTTGTCATACCCCCTCTCTCTAGCTCTGCGCTTGAAAGAGAGATTATTATTATGAATTTGTCTGTAGATCTGTCTTTTTGTCTGTCCTATATTGTAGGATCATATTTCTTCTCTAGGCTCATTCAAATATTCGAGGATATAACCGTTGGATTATTTGAAAATGTACGGTTTCGCAAGTATCTTACTTGCATATTGGCGAAATATACCGGTACTTAGCGCTGACAAAATATTCATTTTACAGAATACCAGTAGCCTTGATTTGAAGATGAATTCTATATAGAAATTCAGGTTTATACAGTAATATCATTCAGCCCTATACTTACCTTCTGAAGGTGACACTAACACGTCTCATGTTTTCTTTTTGGCGCATATCGAATTAACAAATTCTATTCGAGTCTTGCTATAATGGGATGTACCTGCTTATTTGAAGAAATTTTAAATACCTCATTTTCTGACTTCATGGATAAGAACTTTGTAGCGGCGTTTCTGTCTTGTATGTCAGAGAGAGAGAGAGATTATCCGTGGTACGGTATATCATACTATACTAGACTAAGTATGAATTTCGAAATGTGTGTCTCTTGAGGGGAAAACGGTATTGGAGAAGAAGTTCGAGTGTAAGTTTGACTGTAACCCTGTGTGTTAGATAGAATAACCTAACACTCCTCATATGTTGGCAATTGAAAGAGAAATGAACAATATCGAGTTTCGGCTCCGGAGGTCAAGCTCATAGTAGAAAATTGCATGACAAACCACTAGAAAGTAGTAGGAATGAGACCTGTGCCTTTTAAAACTGATACTTCCAATAGACATTTTTCATCGTGACGAACTTCGCACTTCGAACTTCGTACTTCGCACTTCGAACATTGAATAAAAAGTGGCGTAGCTGCCGTTCACGTAGAAACTCATAAGCGGAATAATCTTCATTTTGATTAGTATACTCAATGGAATGGTATATTGGACTTCCTGTACAACTAGCACGCTTTTTTTCGGCAACCCACTTATGAAATTAAAGTGCGAAGTTCGAAGTGCGAGGTGCGAAGTTCGTCACGGTGAAAAAAGTCTAATAATCACACTTTTCATTTATTTCTTAATTCTTTTCACCCCAACCAGCAAAGGTCAAGGTCACCATTGAACCAATATCTGGTAGACCTTTGGATCGTGACAGAAGTCAAACTCTTCGATTGTTTCTGAATGTTACTTTCAAGAAATGTTTGCCGGGGGGGGGGGGGGTCATGGATCCTATAGAAATTCAAGGTCGCTGTTCAAGGTCCTGTCGTTTAAGTTCAGGAATGCTTTCCAAAGCCTATACTTAAACAGCCTGCAGTAAATTTGGTTTTCAAGATCGTTATTCAACTCTATGGACCAAAACAAAATAGAATCCCTGCGTTTTGCTTCTGGTTCAGGAACCTTGCTTCTTGCTTAAGTGTTTTATGCATCTACGGCTATAGTAGCAATATCCAATGATGAGTCATGGTCGGAAGAATGTGTATGAAATAATCTTACATTGGCGCCTTATTCATCTTTTATGCATTTATCGATTTTGTTCCGTGATCCAGGAAAACAACAGAAATGCCATCATCCCGATTATGTGTTATGTAGCACACAGCCGAGGGTGTAGAACAGGGTCTTTGTTCATGTAGATACTTGGTTAATGGAATTGAAAATAGTAATAAGAGGAATGCGACCCTGTATGGATCAGTACTATGAAACGGATATGTACGGCATCAGTACAATGTTGGTACAGAACCGGTGAGGGGTGGTGCTTGTTGGTTAAAATGGTAAGTACTGGGGAACCTACGTGCGGATATGTACATGTGTTGGTACAGAACTGGTGAAGGGTGGTGCTTGTTGGTTAAAATGGGGGCGTAAGTTGTATATATGTGTTTGGATCATGATCATTTCTCACAGCGAGTTAGTGTTTACAAGTTTGGTGGACTGGCGTTTGGTATGACAATGGCACCTGTCATTTATTAACTGCATCCTAAATAGGCTAGGGTTTGACCAAAATTGTAACTATGATAACCAATCAATTATGATCTAGTTTTCATGATAAATGTATTGGTTTAGGAATCCAGAGCTATAGTATTTATTAGTTTACTTTGGACAATATTACACTAAGCGACAGAAAAATGATGTTCCGTTCAGAAATGATATGCTTGCTTCAGCAGTTTTTGTAGCATGTCTTTTGTTAATTTGGGCGTGGACATTGGCCAACAATTCAAAGAGCTTTACGGATACTAGTATTTGATTTTAAAGTTTTGACAATATAAGAAAGAGACGGAGAGGGGGCATGTATTCATTTTTACCAAATCTTACACATAAGACTTTGGTGAATCACCAAACCTGATAGATGAAATGAAGTTGTTTATTTGATAACGATCGTGGTCCCCCTTTTTTTGTCACCAATGTGTGTTATCAGCCGCGCTCAATCAGACCCAATGTTATGTAATATGTGCTGTTGATATGGTTCTTTTTCCCATTTAAAACAGCGCTATCTCTGTCGCATATGTCATAGGTACAAATAGATAAATGATCAGGTAAATTAAAATCAATGTTAAATTCAAATAAAAAAAAAACATTGCCCAGGTAAGATTTTGGATAGCAACTGGTGCACCTGAAGTGTCGACCGGTAATCTAGCGTTTTCATTTAGGATTGGCAAAATGCACGCGTCCATTGCAAGTCTCTTTTATTATTCATGAGGGGTTTTGTGTGTTTACCTTTTTGCGTCACAGATTAAGCAAGTTAAGGGAAATCTCAAATAGAAGTTACAGGTTCACATGTGGATTCAGTCTTTCAAACTCGAGGATTTTTCGAACTTCGAAAAAATGGTATGTACACCACTGTCACAGACTCTGTTCATGATATAACATTTAATATTTAAAATTATAGTTCAATGGCACCCAAGTCTTTGGGTTTTAGGTGTCTTGTCTTTAGAAATATTTGTAAGAAGCAGTTAATGTAAATAGTCAACTAGGACATGATAAAATAAGAATTTAAGGGGTTTTGTGTCTCTACATACATTGGTGTTTGTCAACATAAGTTACCCTGACGTTACGTACAGGTAAAACAGATAACTCCTTTGTCAGGATGATTCATCTGTCGCTTTGTGACTTTGTTTTATTCAACTCAAACTACTTTTGTGATTTATCATCGTATTTTGTTGTGATGTTCTGAACAGAGAATGCTAGAATCCACTATAATTCATGCGGATCCAGATGGGGGGATCGGGGGTGAATCCACCTGCAATTTGCCAAAAATGCCGATTTTCACAATTTTTACGTAATATTCTCAAAACTTTGGGAGCCACTCCTACTTTTGGTCAGACTTTAACCCAACCAACCCCATTCTATATCGGCGTATGTGTACTCAGAAAAAAACCAGATGGAACGTTGATACCAGGGTATGATGTTTCCGGAAGTTAGACGGGAAATTCAGATTACGTCACGCCCACTTTCCCGCTTTAGAAAATTGTCATTCGGATAAAAATATGTTACCTAGTCAACCGTTGACTCACCCAGACATCTGTATCTATGATACAAACACAGATTTTTACCTCTGATTAGCTTTATAGATTTCTTTTAATACTGTATGCATCAAATTTTGCTCATTTCCAACTTCGCAGCCGTCGGACTCTTCCATTTTAGGATATGAAGCATCTATAATTCATGAATTTGACTTTAAGAAAAGGAATAAGTATGGTTGAGTGACTAAATGATAAGATGTTTCTAGTTAACAATTAGTTTTCAGTTTCGGGATAAATGAAAAATCAATCCTCGTTATGTAGCGTGTGCGACCAAACAATGATCTGTACATGTCTGATGTTTTCTTTATGCTTTTGACATTATTTGTTGTGTCCGTACACCTTGTATTTGGATCAGGGTGCACTATATTCCCTTTCTTGTTTGTCCGTATGTCCGTTCGTAAAACAGATTTGGTTCTGGGACAATGGCTGGTTTACATACACAAATCAATGAAGACGATAACATATCTATAGTGTTTGGACTTCAATTTTTGACATTCATTCGATAGAATTTCTTGTTATGACACTCAGTTCTTTTTTTCGTTATTCAATTCTTTAAATGAAGGAGAAAATTATGAAAATTAAAAGTTGCCCATCGACATGTTCGCTTCAGAATTTGCTTCCATGTCATAATTGCACCTTTTCAAAGTAATTTGTGGTTTAGAATATTACACGCATGTCTGTATTTTCATAATTGATTCCGTAGAACGTGTAATTGTTGTATAGGCCTAAGACAGAAAGACCCTGAACAAAAAGCTTACATGTATGCACGAAAGAGAACTATTATACCTCAATACATTACAAGTGTTTGATCAAATTCTTCCATGGGACCTATTGTTCGTATATTCACTTGTGGTAAATCACCTCAGGAGTTTCGATTAAAGGATATCTTTTGAAGCTTCTCTAATTCATTTAACCATCAGTCGTTTAGTGACCCCTTCAAACTCTGATTTCTACCATTGACGATGTTTGTAATATCAACAAGTCTTGTTTACACAAAAGTCTGGTGACACTTTAAAGGTGTAAGAGGATCCAGACGATGAAAATGACCCCTGACCTTGCATCACAGGTTTATTTAGTTGACATGGGCGGATCCAGGCAATTTATCTTAAAAAAGGGAGGGGGTATTTCAGCCCATTCAGAAAGGGGGGATATTCCTGCTTATGGTTTTGAAGAAAGTTGTACTGAAACCTGGGGGGGGGGGGGTTAGTATTTTTGGCACATTTCAGGGGGAGGATTCCAGCCCACCCTTCTAGATCCGCACGATACGGGACTTTAAACCCCTACCTTTACCTTTTACCTTTCGCTTGGCCTTGCATCACCGGATGATTTAGTTGGAAATATGAGAAATTGAAATTGTAGAAACTGAGAAGAGGGAGGTCGTTATTCAATTTCATTGTAGTCAATATGATATTGACCATAGAGTGTCGTCCATTGTCACGGCGTAATGTTTCTGCATATGATTGATTTTACCTTGTGATACATGGAAATGAAGGTAACATATGGGGCGAGTCACGATGGGACTGGTACAGCAGTTAGATTGTAACTTGGCCTGGGAGGGATGAACAAGGAGAGGGGCAGAAATCCTATCTACCTGACACTTATGCTGCAAAACATATATATCATCGTGCCTTTTTTTTTAAAAAACCGCAGTGCCGAGATCGCGGCGTGATAATAAAACCCGATCTGGATATGCACCCTCTTTTCATACCCATTATATAATAATAATAATTGTTGGGAAAGTATGTATGAAATATGTCGACATGCCTGCCTTCGGAATGAAAATTTCTCCCCCTCTCTTGTCTGTTTTGGTGTGCCGTACGGTTATAAATATCAGCACGAGATGTAAAATTTAGATTACATTGACTCGGAGTTTTAGAGAACTATGCGAATTGGACCAGAATGCTATGACGATGTATATGTAAGGGTGTTTGTGGATATGTACAGTAATTTGCATTTTAAGCTAATTACTAGGATTTATTTCGGATTGGATAAAGATGATTTAGAGGTTGGTATATAAATGTGGCGATGGTGTGATGATTTTTTTTGATTTTTCGCGTTGCAACTGCGCTTATTAGGGAAAAATAACAAAAAAGTCGATTTTTTGCATACAGTACTATTGATAGGGAAATCTATTTGTAGTGAGTCACTACGAACAAGCAACACATGTTGTTCATTGGTAAATCATAAAGTGGTTACGACATTACTATTTTTGTTTCGTGAGAGAAATTCAGAAATATCAGTATTGCACTCTATGGTTTATTTTGAAAATAATCTGAAATGCTTTATTAATAAATCATTCTTATGATATTTGATTAGCATTCTTTATGTATTTGCTTATTAAAACAGTATCAAAAGATACTTTATTTTAAATGGAAAGAACTCTAGACGATTTGACATTTTGATTTATCTGTCTCATGTTCTTCAATAGTCGAAAAAAAATATTGGAAGATGGCATATTATTCCAATTTCATTATCCTTTCCTTCAATTTTCTTCGGGAAATAGAAAATGATAAATGACTCAAATGCATTCACCTTGTTTTTATTTTAACTCCATGCCACTTTACAAAGATTTATGACTGAAATTATCTCATTTATAATAAGTTTTTACTCAATGAACGTTCGTATTTCTTTTGATTCTAACATCTTGTTAGTTCCTGGTCTTCGTATTTGTAAGCCACGGAACATCCCAGAAAAAAAGATGATAAGAAACCATATGTTTCACTTTCCACTTGACGTGTCTTGATATAACTGCACTTAATTTTGCATCTTCGTGGCTTACATCTAAGTATGTAGTTTACATCACGAGCAGAACCAGAGCAAAATATTGATTCAGTGCATAAGACAATGGTATGAATGTTCTTGTGATGTCTGACTTTGTGACCTTGAGATTTGATGTTTGACCTGCTCATTATTTCACCACAAGCTATTTTTAACCTTGAGATTTGAAGTTTGACCTGCTCATTATTTCACCACAAACTATTTACAATTCGTCCGTCTGTCTCTTCGTCTGTGACACTAACGTGTTGTGGACTGCTCTCTGTCAGTGTTACAGATATTGAGATGAAATAGCCAGCTTCAGCGTGACGCGTTACAGATCAAGTTCGACTCTGGATGTTGTTGACCTACTTTTTCAAGAGTTATCATACTTTGAAGAGAATAGGTTTTCCACAAATGTTGTGTGCCTCTAATATTAAATTCGGCTGTTGATTTTGTTAACATACCTTTATAGGAGTTATTATACCCCCCCCCGCAAACAAAGTTTGGGGGGTATATAGGAAACACCCTGTCAGTCTGTCTGTCTATCCGTCTGTCTGTCTATCCGTCTGTCCATTTGTCCGGTTAAGAAGTTCTTAAAGCAGATAACTCTTCAAGTATAAGTGACAGGGCTCTCATATTTCATACATTCATTCACCATAACAAGTACTACATTTTGATATCGAGACATATGCCCTAGTGACCTTGACCTTGAATTTTGACCTTATAGTAATATTTTGGTTAAGAAGTTCTTTAAGCATATATTTTTTCACATACAAGTGATAGGGCTTTAATATTTCATACATACATTCAACATAACACGTTCTACATTTTAATAGCAAGACATTTGACCTAGTGACCTTGACCCCATTTATAAAAAACGTCCCGCGGTGGGTATAATTCGTCCATTTTAGGGCAGTTCTAGTTGACCTTTGAAGAAAATTTCTCTCTGCATCTTATGATCGAGTTACAGATCAAGTTCGCTTAAAAAAATTAGTTATAGTTGAATTAATTTTTACAGTAGTTATTGCCCATTGATGAAAATGGGTTTTTCGGACGTTTCGTTATTACATGTATTATTACAGGTATTAAAAAAGTAAGAGTGGCCAACCATGTACAGATCAAGATCGATTACTCATTTCTTCTATTTGTCCAACGATTGGGGGGTGGGGGGGGGGGGGTGTTCAGCAACATACGGTATATTTGTACTTCGACTCGATTGAAAGAAATTGTATGGCATGCGTATTTCTTTGGTTGTCGTTTATTTTTCTGGATTTTAAATGATAAGAAATCATGGGATCGGCTCCTGAAAAGTGTTTTTCCAGAATATATAGATCCGATATTAGAGATTAGCTTGTTTTGATTTCTTTTTACATCGTTTTATGTTCGTAAAATCTGGATTGAGCAGATGGACTCTTCCTCACGTGGTATTAAAATATTTCAGCAAAACATGGGAAACGTGAGAATTTTTGTTTCAGGTATGTCCCGCTAATGGGAGATTCAGGAGTCTATAGTTTTTGGCTTGTTCATTTGTCCGTTTGTCTTTTTAAGCTGGGCCATAATTTGTAAGTGATCCAGGGCTTTTACATGTATATTCCCGGAAACAAGAGGTTTCGATTGATACTAAAATGTTTGACCTCGTAATCTTGACCTTGGAGTTTGACCTCCTTTTCAGATAAAAGCTGTAATTATGCTCAGTCACAATTTCAGATACCGTAAGATAAAGAATGTTGTACAATAATATTCCCTCTCTGTATTATTGTAGATGATATCCAAATGTTGATTTGCGTGGTGATTGTTTTGACATAGGTTTTGTCACGAATCGTTTTCGAGCTTTAGATGTTAGTAGGATTTTTATCCCTACGCCTGTTGCTGTCAATAACCAAATGATGTGGTATGTCCTTGACCCCTCAAGGCCGTGTTATCAAGGACAATATCACTGAGAGATGAACGTTTCATATAAGTTTTCCTAATAAACATGAACGCTAGTAGTAGGCTTTTTGGTCTAGAGAATGGAAAGTTACTAGTAGAATGCACTGAAGAAATAAGAATTCAGAGAGTAAAACCTTTGTATACTTGATAAATATAACAATCATAAGTTATTTCCCCTTAATTTTCAGGAGCCGGCACCGGTTGCTAGTGACGACTGGTGCTGGTGGGTCGGGATGGACATCGATACAAACTACATAACACATTATGGGCAGGGAGGAGCGTAATATTGTTGCCATGGTAATTGAACGCCATTTTGTTATATGTTTCCAGGAGCCGGCACCAGTTGCTAGTGACGACTGGTGCCTGGTGGGATGGGATGGACATCGCTACAAACCACCTAATACCATGCTGTATATGGACAGGAAGGAGTGTTATATTGTTGCCATGGTAACTGAACGCCATTTCTGTTGTATATTATCAGGAGCAAGCACCATGCAGTTGCTAGTGACGACTGGTGCCTAGTGGGCTGGGATGGACATAGTTACAAACTATCTAAAACCATGCTGTTTATTGGCAGGGAGGAGAGTGATATTGTTGCTATGGTAACTGAACGCTATTTCTGTCGTATATTTTCAGGAGCCAGCACCAGTGCTAGTAGGGCTGTAACGATTAACCGAAAAGTCGTGACGACTGGTGCCTGTTGGGCCGGGATGGACACCGCTATAAACTACCTAAATTCATGCTGTTTATGGGCAGGGAGGAATGTGACATTGTTACCATGGTAACTGAGCGCCATCTTTTGTATAATTTCAGAAATCGGCAGCAGTTGCTAGTGACGACTGGTGCCTCGTGGGCCGGGATGGACACCGCTATAAAACACCCAAACCATGCTGTTTATGGGCAGTTGTTGTCATGGTAACTGAACACTATATTTTTGTTTTATATTTTCAGGAGCCGGCACCAGTTGCTAGTGACGACTGGTGCCTGGTGGGCCGGGATGGACATCGCTACAAACTACCTAAAACTATGCTGTTTATGGGTAGGGAGGAGTGTGATATAGTTGTCAAGGTAAATAAAAGCTATCTTTCTAAAAATTATAACTGTATAGGGGTCCCTGACACCAGTTAATCAAAACAGTCTCTGTAACGCTGCACTGTGGGTTTGGGGGGTTTCAAGTCCTTCAATTGTTTTACATCAGAAAAGTACATTCAAAACATTCAAATCATTATTGTACATGAAATAGGCCGTACACCCTCGATGATTCAGAATTTGGCGTGGTCTCGAGGCGAACATCGTCGGAAACCCGCGGCATCTTCTACGTTAGATGTGGCTGTTTGGTAGAATTTCCTTCTTTTATTTTGGAGTTATCTCCCGTAGGATTCCGTCATATGACCTATTCTACCTTTTGCTACCTTTGAAGTAGTATTTATATATACCGGTGTTTGTGATGGAAACCTGTGGAATATACAAATAAACATTAACACATGGTCTGCACGTGGTATTATTAAAACTGTATGTAGAAATTGGATCATTACTTCACTACGGCAGGTATATTACCGTGAATCTTAGCTTTACATTACGTTGTTCATATCTAAAAGTTTATTGAATTTTTGAACTCTAAATCAGGGTCCGTACATGTTTACGTGTTAAAGTCGTCGGATTAGGAGAGAAACATAAGGCACTGATTGAGGAAGTTAGTCGGAAATTGACTTTTATGCTATAAATGACATTTTTGAAAGGTAAAACTTATATATATGCTTTATGTATATATTTTTACGCAAGGAAATGACTTTCAAATGAGTCGTAATAGCTCAGTTATGATCTAACTTAGATATTTATCACTGTGTAGATGTGTATTGATCAATTTACCTTTAAAATTGGCAATACCTTTGTGGGTAAATCAATATTGATACGTCTTAACTTGTTCAATACACATACATGTACATTTATTTCAATGATTTCTAAGGGGAATTCAGCTAATGATAGATCTTCTGTATCTTCTATGGCCCACAGCATTCTGTCTTTCATGTAGCTTGTAAAATGTTGAGATAAGACTGGAAACATGCATGTCATGTCTACTAAAATGCAGTTGCTGTTCTATCATGCATGGATCAAAGTGATCTTTGATAGAACTCCCTCTGGTATTGGTTAAAATTGTCTTGACTGTATGTAGAAGTTTCTGATAATCATAGCCTTTCATCGTCTGGTTGGATGTTCATCAGTCGGACTTGCCCCCCCCCCCCCCCCACACACACACACACGATAGAGTTATCTAGATTCTCGCTTTATTTATCGCCAAGCAATCACTTTTCATCGATCCGCCGTTCGTTATAGCTAGACATTGTGCACAATGACCTATAATTCTGTAGGTATATATAGTAGTCCAGGAAATGTGTCTAATGAATAGCGTGTGCCATAGATGAAGTTGTCACGAAAGGTCGCTTTGCCATTCCTTTGACTCTGAGCGAGGTATACATTTGAACCTTCCTTCAACCAAAAGAATTTAGCCTCTGGTCAAGGTGTAATTTTCTACTGAAAGGGGAGGGATGGATGGTATGGGTAGGACAAGTAAGCACTCCCATCTTGACACTTCCACACATCGCCATTCAACCTTGTCCCTTTGAAGACTTTACATTTCGAGGACGTGCATGCCGCTCATTGGCGGATCTAGATTTTTTCCGAGAGGGGGTGTCCAAGTTGTCATGGAGGGTCCAAACTTAAACGGGATAATTCAGCATTTCTGACAAATTTCAAGAGTAGGTGGACGACCCCTTAACTTAATTGTGTCTTTAAACTCGAAGAAAAAATATGTTTCCCTTTTCGAAATAAATCATGTTTGATATCAGACTTTGCTGAAGATGATTCTTAGTACCTTATGCACTTGTTTCGAGATAAGAGTTCAAAAGTAATTATTGACTGATTTGTCGCCATTGGAGTATTTTTCTTTTTAATCCCTGTATTATTTGTAGCCTAGTGGTCAAGATTTCTAAATATACGAACCTTCTGTTTGACTTTGGTCTAGTTTGTTTAGGTCAAGCAAGCAAAACATTATTTTAACATATTCTAACATACATTTCTTATTCGTCTTGAATAAATGTATAAAAAGACCCCCTTTTCAGCGAGGACTTAAAGCATCAGGGGTCTTTATACAGCTTTTAAGAGCTTTATATTTGATCTTTAGATATGAATGAAAACTCAAGAAGATAGTAATTTGCCAATAGCAAGCAGTGACCTGTTCAATCGTGATCTTATGATACATTTTAAACACTTTCATACAAAGTTTCATCGAAATCTGTCGTCGTATCAATGTATGAGTAAAGCTTAATGGGGGTTTGTCCTCTTTCTAACCCTAGAGGTAGCATGCAAGAAATCAATGTCCTGTACTGATACACTAAATCTCTGTCCACCTTGGTAAATATTTGCTAGGATTCTTGAAAGAAATTTTATTTCGTTCTTTACTCGTTGCCAAACTATAAGATTCTACTGAATTCAAATTAGGATAGCAAACCGAGAATGTTTCGTCTTTTTTAAAAGTCCACGTGTATATACATATGTTTATAGGTATACATGAAGTAAAGGTACGACGCGTTCGTATCAAAATCTTGCGAAAGATTTTATAACCTTGGGATAGTAAAGATATGTAACTGTACATGGTTGATATGTAGCATGTTTGAGAATAAGTTTTATGAAACCTAGAAGAATGGAACCTAACTTCTTAAACCGAAATTAGAACGAACAAGTGGCGACATCTATAATGAACCATAATGGCTAGGAAATTATTAGTAACACGAAAATCAGTATCCTTTTGTACAGGAAGGTCCGGGTTAGGGAATCCAGGAAAAAGAGAGGAGATTAACAATGTTCCTGGATATTTTTTTAAAAGCTAGTTTCCTTCCCCCTTTGTTTTAGTTTACAATTTTATAAATGTCTATGATGACAGCAGTGAATATTCTTATGAAACTCGGGTCTGTAAATAGAAGGGCATTATAAGAAGTAGTTGGACCTCGTGCATCTAAGTTTTGATATGTTTCTGCAGTTTGGAGGTGGTGGTGGTGGGGGGGGGGGGGGGGGTTAAGGTATGAAAATATTGAACTCGCATTTGTGACGTCTCTAAAATTGCGACAGAAAAGAATTACTAGTACTTCATGTGTATTTGTTTTGCCTCGGACTAGTTTGACCCAATGGGAATGCTTGAATTTGGTCATGTGACTGCCCGACAAATTCTTGTGGAAAGTCAGTTTCAAAAATTTGTAAGGCAATGGCCGACAATTAGCAAAACCAGACGGAGGATAATAATATAAATCACGTGCTGCTGTTCTTGATATCAACATTTTTGTACCTAAAATGGTCCTCGACAAAACAAATCAGTTATTAGGTTTGTTACTGACCTTACACGAAAATCTGTCGGGTTGATAAAGCCCATAGAAGGCTCGGCGCAAGCGCCTCGCCTTCTATGGGCTTTATCAACCCGACAGATTTCCGTGTAAGGTCAGTAACAAACCTAATAACTAATAATGTCCGTCCGTCCGGTTGGTTGTCACACTTTCACTTTACCGACCTGATCTATAAGTTGTTCAAGGACATTCCTTCTTGAAATGTTTCATGCGTGTCATAGGTTACGCTTTCTGAGCGACCCCTCCCCTTTTACCTCCCCTCTCCTTTCCTGAAATCCGCGCCTTACATAGTCTAAATAAGTAGATCATATCTGCATATACATCTTTAAACAAGTACCGATTCTTCTATACCATATTATTTCATATTTTACATGTACATCCCTTTGTTAAGTAATCCAGCACTGACTACTTCTATCAGATTTCATTATTTGAGCGCTGTTTTCCTTTTCAAGATACTTTAAAGTCCCCATCTCCTTTACATTTATGACATGTTTGGTAACAGACAGCCCCCCAAAAATGTAAGTATATGCACGCAGTTGTCAATAGCAAGATGTAAATGTCGTATTGAATAGCAAATAGGGCCCTGATTTAGATATATAGGTAATACAAGGACGGGCTTTTATAGAAGCAGGGAGATCTATGGATGTTTGCTCAAGTGAAGTATGATTTCGTGTAAAATCTTTGTCGTTCATAGACATTGATACGGGGTCGGTGCGATAGGAAATCTATTCTTTAAAACCAAGACCGGGTATTGAAATTCAGGAAGAGGAGAACGGACGAGAAGTTTTATAGAATTCGTGTCACATGGTTCAAAATTTTGGAAATATAAAGTTCTTCATTTGTGTAATTGAATATTAAGTTGTCGAGAAAGTAGAAGTAAATGTGAAATATTTGATTGTGCTCGTATCTTATCGATTTGTTTGATTTTATGCCGACTGGAGTACAGCCAATATATTTGTATACCTGAAAAAGGTTGAGGAAATAGGGTTAAACAGGTAAAAAAATCTACTTTATTGGTATCGAATAATTCATTTGAACTCGATTTGTATGTCAATTAAACTATTGTAACAGTGGTCACCGTGGCTTAGAAAGGAGCTCATTGTTAGAGCGCTTCAACTAAAGTGAAAAATCACGTGTTTTGAATTATCAAAAGTATAAAAATGAACGTTGTGACGATGTATATTGAAGTAGTATATGTGTTTTCTCACGGTGTTATGAGGTGAACTCTTGGAGATTTTTATTTATTTGTTCATTTCAGTCCCAGACGGTGGACAAGCGACATGCTGTGATCACGTTTGACCATTATCTGGACAAATTCAAAATCAAGGACCTCAGTACAGTCAACGGGGTGAGTCACAAAACTTGTACTTTTGTGTTGAAAAGAGGAAGGAGAGTGAGAGAGAGTTTTAGATAGAGTTTAACGAATTCAGTGGAACGTTATTCTACTAGATCAAAGATCTTAGCCAGCGTGGCTTATGGGGTTACTCATAAAACTTGTACTGGAGAGAGAGAGAGAGAGAGAGAGAGAGAGAGAGAGAGAGAGAGAGGGGGGGGGGCTTCTTATTTGAAAGTTTTACTAACTCTGTAGAACTCTGTAACTCTCTATATTATAGCTATTTTCATGTTTGGATTACATAATCTTTCACGTACAAACACAGGAGCTCGAAGTCAAAAAGCGATCAGTGACATATCCGCCCCTTCCCATCTCTCTCAAGAGGCGTTTGTCATTATGGGTCGTTAATTGGCGTCGAGCTCCTGTGCATACAACCGTACGTCTGTTCAAATGTCGGTCAGCAATATTTCAAGATTCTTTCAATAATTCTGTAAACTAAGTCAGAATTCAGTACATGTATATCTATATTCAAGACACATTTCTTTTCAGACATACGTTAACGATGCACGGATACATGACCAGGAGTACGTAGCATTGGATCACATGGACTCTCTAAGACTTGGCTATGATATCCTTTTTGAAATAATACATACCATTCAAGAGTGGATGTCCTGAATGAGAAAATTTTTAGGGGAAAGGGGGAGGGGCTGTTCTAGACTATGATTCTGAAAAAAAGGCTATTCTAAACGGGAAAAATCAGGATTTGGTTGGCAAATTCGAGGGGGGAAACAGTCCGAAGATGAGAGGAGCGGCTTGAACCCCCCCCCCCCCCCTCTAGATCCGCCCTTGTTATGGAAAAAAAAATATTAGCACTTCGTCTCACATTCCTAAATTTTCTTAATTGTTCCATATGTTGTCACACATTTGTTAATACAATGTATGAAAATATCATGGTATGAAAATTATGTATCACTTGTGAAAACATTTTTGGTACAGCTTGAAAATCGCATCTTGCAAAATTTTGTGCAAAAGGTATTCCGTAACTGCAATTTAATGTTTTGGCAAAATACCACCCATACATTTTCATTTCGTTTTCCCACAGGTAGCGCGCTCATCATTCTTTGCTTGTCTTGTTTATTGAGTTTTCACTGCATCTCGGATTCTGGCATTCTTCCTTGCCAAGACAATTCGAAGTGATGTAATTTCGGTAACAAGTGGTATTCGGTGAATCGGTGATTCTCCGGTGATGCGTTCGCTCTTTGATTACAGCAGCGTGGTGTACCGAATCCCGTTCATTAACTTATTGACTGTAATCTGGGATGTTATTTGCCTTCAGATCAGTTCTGAATAACGAGGTAACACGCTTAATGCAGGTGTAAAAGTCTTTGGAATGAATTTTACGTATATACTAGGTCAATTTAATTATTTCCCGTAGAAAACAAAACTTTATAGGATATTTTAACGTTTCTATCCCTATTGCTTCAAATTATTTTAAACAAATCGACGCCAGTTTCATGAAATGTGATTATTTTCTCCTATCGGGAGTCTAGGTTGGATATGTACATATTTTCTCATATCAGGAGTCTAGTTTGGTTCTTATATTTTGGGGGTCCGTTCGCTTTCCAGTTTGTCTAGTTTGGTTCCTGGATTTAATGGGATTGCCTTCCATTTCGCATAGTTTGATTGCTGGATTTTTGGGGATACGTACGCCTTCCATTTCGTCTAGTTTGGTTCCTGGATTTTAGAGGCACGTTCGCTTAGTTTGTCTAGTTTGGTTCCTAAATTTTAGGGACCTAGTTTGCCTAGTTTGATTCCTGGATTTTAATGGTATGTACCGTTTTCAGCTTATCTAGTTTGGCTCCTGGGTTTTAGGGATACGTACGCCTTCCATTTCGTCTAGTTTTGTTCCTGGACTTTGGGGGTACGTTAGCCTTCCAGCTCGATTCAGTTCTTGGCCAATAGACATACAGTCCCTGGCAAGAGTACGTGTTTATATTTCTGGATTGTTTCGAGTTGGCACTCGGATGCAGTCGTGTCACGGATGTACCTAGCTTAGTTATAGTGGATATTCACAAAATATCAATTATTTGATGTCGGATTTACAAAGGGGAAATTATTTGTGACCCTTTGTGGTAACTGACTGCAACAAGTACTTCAAAAGTGAAATACTTAGTGCTGAAATTTACTAGTTTGGATGACTGACAATTAGTCGCTTTATTGTATTCTTCCCATTCAGCAGTATTTGTATCCTATATCTGTCTGGTACAGTATTATTAGTGTCACAATACACAAATGTTTACATGATGTATTTGATGTTTGTAAATATTTGAAGCTACGATGTTGATATGGCATGGTGTATACAGTAGTCAGAATGGGGGAAATTCTCAAGCAATTCAGCCGCTATATTTCGGCAGGAATTCTAAAGATTAAGGTAAAATTATTTTCGGAGAAAAAATTTAATGAAAATCATTTTAGGTACCAGTATAATGACTTGAAATAAAAAAAATCCTTAACAAGTTGAACATTCTATGGTGTATCGTATTGAGAGGGTGAAGACTATGGACTCCCCCACCCAACCCGACATGGAATCTTCCACTATAGCCCCAGTAGTGCCAGCCTGGGTCGCCAAGGAGCTACCACATATGGCGGAATGTGAGGTAAGGCTGCACTATTCGACCACTCTATTGTATTGTATTATTGTAAGGTTGTTTTATTCGAACACGCTGTGCTACAATAGAAAATCGATGTTTGTGATAATTGTAGAAATTGCTGAAAGATTAAGTTGATCAATTTTGCCATATACTAGTAGATAGAGCAATTTGCAATATACACGGAAACTGACTTTTGAAAAGAATAATTGTCGTGTCTAAAACCATTTTGAATGTTCGAAAATCTCCATAAATCAATTTTATCGGCAGCTCGTTCAATTTTAAATCCAGTCTCATTAGCTTTGCCTATGTCCATAAATAGTGTGGATAGATTATTTAATCAGGGGAATCGTCTTACAAATCACACGACCTTTCGAACACTCAATAGAAACTAGATAAATTAGAAGTTAAGATTTGTGTACCTGTCTTCGTACCTATATTACTATAGAACGAGGTGGTATAGTATTGGAATTTACTAGGTGATAAATATTTGATATCCCAACAATGTCTACATTCTTCGGTTTAAATTTGACCCACTCTCCTACTTGCTCTGCCAAAAACTTTTGAAAGTCGACGCTTTGTCAAGTTGATCTTAATATACACATTCTGTGCTTGAATAATTAGACACCATTTCGTTTGCTTTGTGTTCTTTCAAGTTCTGCCCTTGAAGTACATACATTACTTCCTAAGTAGAAGAAACCTATTTTAGTTAATATAAATGTTAGTAGCTTCAATTCCCAACATACATTTATTTATTTTATCAAAATATGTGTATCCCCTAAGTCATCGATATAGAGTAAAAAAAACCTCCCATTTGTGGGTATACATATGCATAGGAACCAATTTTCCATGTCTTTTAATGCTTACTATTGAATTTGTTGCTTCTAAAAGTTATTTTACGAACAAGTCCTGCCTGCTTTTGTCAGGTCAGAGGGTTAAACTTGAAAAAATGTTAGACGAATATTACTCCGTCTTAAAAAGGTCACGATTTTGCACTTTTAAATAAGCAATGCCCACACGTCTTACGTATTTGAATTTAGTTAATACCAGTACTTTAAAATTAATTATGCATTTTCTTGCTCTGTATTCATTTCAAGCATCCTATATCAAGGGGAATCATCTTCCATTTCCCCGTCATGGCATGCTTGGTAGGCATTTATCATCATTTCTTATGTAGATCACGTACTTGTGTTGTGAAATACCTATGTACCCATGTGTTCCCAAGTATTCTTTGTGCTACTTCTGCTTGTATTTTGCTTAGATAATTTTATGTAATGTTGTGTCATGTCGGACTGTAAAAGAAAAAAAGTACACAGACTTTTATTTCTCATATATAAAAATATGAAAATATGGCGAAATTTTTCCCTTGTCATTCTTGGAGCCAGCCAGTCCTGGGGCTTGATTCCTATATATGAGAGACCCCCCCCCCCCCAAATCCGAGTGTTAAACTAGAATTTTGAGTTAAAGGGGTTTACCAAATGCTTCTTACTGCTTACATTTTCGGTTAAGCCCCCTATGTGATCATGATATTAGTAAGAGTAACTTTGATCATATTTCTCCAAAACAATTAACCTTTCGGGGTTGACATAAGGGAATAGGGTAGGGAAGTTGATAACTCCTTGGTCTACAGGTCCTTGTCTTCCAATGCTGTAGTATGATTTTCTTCCGTATATTTCATTCAGTAACTTTGTACTTGGCTTGTCAGTGACATTATTTTTAATTTTCACTTTTACATTTTTACACGCATGCAATTCTTTGTGTACCCTTTGCTTTAAATTTTCATAATGCGATTTTTGCTGAAAAGGGGCGTTCCGGGAGGTTACGTACTTAATGTATTAGAAATTCTGATATAACTTATACAAAACTCGGATCAGTGAAATTCTATAAAGATTTTACAACGTATTGAATTGATATCTGAAGGAATCCACAATAATGGACTTAAGATCCGAAAGTTTCTGTCATCATGTATTCACAATTATGGAGAGGGCTTAAATCAAACAAACACCTAATCCTTTATATCTAAACACACACTAATCTTTACTTTGAAATATCTGATTTGTCTACTGTCTATCAACACAGGGTTGTATCGCCGAACAAAGGATAGAGCATACGTGTGGCAACCACGATCTGGACTCTGTGATTAGCAAACGGGAGCACATGGGACTTACTCCCGCCGCGGAAGAAGAAGAAGAAGAAGGAGCCAAAAGTAAGCACATCAGCTTAAACAATACATGGCCCCGGAAACGCATACGTAATACACCAAATATTGCTACGTTTTTCACAGAAGATGTGAGCGGATCTAGGCTAAGCATTGACGATAACGACTATAGCTATGCATGTAATAGAGTGCTTCGTGGGGAAGGTGGCATGCACCTAGAAAACCTACCCCCAGGTATGCATGTGTTTACTTTCTTGTTTGTTTACTGTAGCATTTGTTAATTATTTTATGTATCATAATATTTTCAATGGACTGTATAACGTTTCTTGTATTTTCATTTCCATGGTTTGGATCGAATATAGTTTGCCGTACTACAAAACTTTCCCAAATTGAACTTATTTCGATCATTGTGTGAACGCAAGGACTTACAAACAAGAAGACCAAGGACTTATAGACAAAAAAAACTTAGGACTTATAAACAAGGTCTTGTTTTGTAAGTCCTTTGTTATCCACAGAAACGGCCTACTACACTTGGCTATTTGGATAATGTGAGTCCATCCAAATAGCGAAGGACTAGTTTCTGTGGCTAGTCATTGGTTAACGTTCGTGTCTTTTCATTTCTTTTCATTTGTTGAGTTTTTATGAAGAAAGTTTCTTGTGTAGTGCATATTCGAACACTCTGTGACGGAGGTGTCCGTTACGTCCATGTTTGACTGTATTGTTAGATCATATGCATGTCTTTCAACGTATAATCCGGTGTTTGTGTATTTGTTTTTGAAATTACCGAAAGAGCATGCAAGTTTGTTTTGCGTACAAAGTCTGGCGTGTATGATATGATGATATGTTATTGCTATGTACCTATGGTGACTTCTTCTTTTGGGGTAATAAAACGTGCATCTGCATGCAGCAAGAACATGGTCACGACACGTTGGGAGCTGTTATAAATATTCAGAATCATGTCAGAGCACCCTGGTGTCGAATGATGAGGTTTTCAGCTAGAATGTAGACACTTCCATACTAAATATCCGTTGAAGTTTTTATTGCGGTCAACGTACGAGGTACTATTACTTAGTGCGAAAGACAGCGGTTATTTCCCCTGATGATTTATGACGCTGTGGGGCATGTGCAAATGTAATATTCTTGTTATTGCATGAATTTGTCAGAGTTTATATGTATCATGTAAACATTTATGGGATGTGTATGGAGGGAGGGACGCATACATGTAATTCCCAGGGTAATGAGATGAGGAGGTTGCTTGTTGGAATATTTGATGAAAAGTAGGTATGTTTGGTTCCTTTTGAAAATTCCTTTTGAAAAATGGGTATGTTTAGACCATTGAAAAATACAGGCACGTTTTGATTCCTTACGAAAAATAGGTTTGTTTGGTTCCTTGTTAAAAAGAAGGAACTTATGAAAAATAGGTATGTTTGGTTCCTTAATATGAAAAATAGGTATGCTTGGTTTCTTATTGAAAAAAAATAGGTATGTTTGGGGTTTTTTTTTTGAAAGATTTGCATGTCTGGTTTCTTTGAAAAAAAATTGTATGTTTGGTTTCTTGTGAAAAATGGGTCTAACTACTTTTGTTTCCTTATTGAGTGAGTATTTTGATCTAGAAACTGCCCACATAAGGTCCGGCCCATAATCGTCAATCATCATTTAGTGAGTTAGTACCAGAAACCATACATAGATAGCTTATTCTTCCCACGGGTTGGATAGAATGAATTTTAAAGCAAATCATTCAGTATGAACTATTGACCAGTGCCGTGTTGGTGTGAATCAGTGATCAAATACAATACATTGTTTAGTCCTATACCGTTTGTCTATATCCCCTAATCCGTGCAAGGATTCAATACCCCCAATGTACAAAAACTCCAGTCACTGCAAAGACCGATTACAATGCAAAACGACGATGTAGTACAAAGATAAGCTAGGAAATCGGTGGTCGTTTGGATGGTAGGATTTCATCGTCAGAATTGAAAAAAAAAATAAATGCGCAGCTGTTTGGCTACTGGAATGCAGGTTTGGGATTAGAGGGGAATTTATTGGATGTTGGCATGTCTCAATTTCATGAGTAAGTGTTTTGTGTTATATAGACGTCTTTACGTTATAGAGTAGTGCAGAGTGAAATATTAGCATATGATTTATATCTACTGGCCTACTTTCACATTTTGAAGTGGGTTCGCGCTGGCAGGTTTCCATTCATAGTCTTACGCTTTCAATATCTGATGTCATACAGTTAGTTATATAGTGGCAAGTCTACACATTTTATAATGAGCGTCGTCGTGAACTTTACGCGAATGAAGGTAAGCAACCCTAAATATGAGTAATCTGTTTCTCAATTGAATAATTTTTATTTTTCGACGTTTCGAAGCTGTCATTTTATGATCCCTAAAATTAATAGTGGTTTTCAAAATTTGCATAATAGGTGAATAGAGAGGTTTGTACCATATAATTGATAGGTTATGAACTTTCACAAGCCAAGCTATTTACTATGCCCCCGGTTCCTATGTTTGAACTCTGTATGACTTGATCGTTGGCTAACAGGTCTAATACTGCGCAATCATACGGTGAGGTACTTTTATTAAAATGTAAGTAACTTAGTAGGGTCTTTATCGAGTTATCTAACAGGAATTCGAGAAAATGTAACAGTATGTAAGAAGGACTAGGCAGGAAATTAAAATGACTCGTTTTAGTTCGTATGTACTGTATTCTTCGTTTCTCGTGTACAATGTTTGCAATTTCAAGGAAAAGTTATTTTTTCAAGAAAAAGAAAGTAGATATATCTATCTCCACGTCATTGAAATATAAGAATTTGTAAGTCACAACTTTACCATGTGCTTTGAGATAGCCCACGAAAAGTGATTCATCCGCCGAAAGACGACTCGCAAAGGAAGTCACGATCAGTGTGGGACATATAGTTTTTTTGGCTTGCCGGTTTATCTGTCTGCTTTTCTGTTTGTCCATAAAAACTTAAATTTTGGTCGTAACTTTTGAATGGTACATGGTTCAGATGCACCCCTTGTTTCGAGAACAAAACCTTTCTATTTGGCCCTGAGTTTGGTCTACTTTTCAAAAACTTTATGACCTTGGTCATAACTCTTGAATGGTAAATGATACGGACTTCAAATTTCAATTGAAATGTGTATATTCCTTGTGGCAAGACCTTTTTGGTACCAAAGTTTTGACTTTGTGGCCTTAACCGTGAAGTTTGACATACTTGTTGAAAAAATCATGTTTTGAACTTTTGAAGGGATTTGGCTTTCATAAGTGGATAAAATAACAAGACCTTTCAATTGGTACCAAAATTTTGACCTTGACTTTTTTTTAACCATCTATTAAGATAACAACTTTAATACTGACAATGACTCGCTGGCGGTACATTTGTGTTTCACAAACACATCTTGCTCATCAACAGATCAACTACAAGCGATTTCCCCCTTTTGATTTTTCTGTTCTATTCCTGAATCTGTGAAATAATCTCCGCTACATATTCTATATTGGATATATCCTAGTAAGTATAGAGAAATAATCCTGGGATCGACTGTGAGTCTGCCAATATTGGCCCTGGGCTATCTTGTCACCCAATTTATTTACTGCTTCTGGCCATTGATTTCTGTGCCAGGTTCGAGGTGTGAGGATAGTCAAGAGAGTGAAGCATGGACTAAGATCATGTAGAGAGAATGTTCAGACCTTGTCTTTTAATGGAGTCTTAAGAAGATTGCAGACGTATTATCTGTTCGTTGGTAGAAGTAACGAGGGTTATTGGAATTTTTAAATTGATAGTGTCTATATTGACTACATTGCATCGAATGCAGTGTATATGTATTTGATTTTTGCTGAATATTGGAATATATACGTAAGTTCTGATTTTGATAATGTACTAGACTTCCTCAAGTCCTTTTATCAATAATTTTGAAATTAAATACATGTTTCTTTACTGGCAAGCAAAAGTTGTCTTCTCTGTATTGTGTATAATTGCTCACTGCTTATAGTTTTTTTTTTAAAAGGGGCATTTCTTTTCTACTTGAATTATTTAATTAATATTTGCAATTCTCTTCATATAACTTGATTTGATATAAGGACTTGAGCAAGTCTAATAATGTACGTGAACTTCATTTGATATAAGGACTTGAGCAAGTCTAATAATGTATGTGAACCGGTAGTTGCGACCAGTTCTGGGATGGGATCACATTGTTATATTCAGGATTATATGGACATGTGTAGCCCCAGCTACCCTTTCTCATCTTCCTTTTCTTACTACCCACCCTCCCCTCTATACCGCTCCTATTTTTAGACGCATTTTAGCAAGTGTCGATCGTTACGCCATGGCATGGCTGCATGTCAAATGTGCTTTACGGTTTACCACAATGTTTAGCAATTCCACATTCTTCAGATTCGGTTCTTAGTTAAATTTTATCTCAATAATTTAAAAGTTCTATACAGTATGTAGATTGCGATACAAAAGCAAATGTACCGAAGTATTTTGAGTGGGTTTAAAGGCCGACGTTGGGAACCACCCGGTCGTTAATAGGTATACCTGAGTGACATAAGCTCGATAGGCGTGGCATACCGTCTTTGAAGACAACGCCGTCTGCGAGCGGCGTGTTACATCAAAGACAAACCGACAGGTAATCCTTTATTATGCTAATGAGATACCCGAGTCTTATCTGTTTTAAGCTGTCAATCTAAAATTGATAGGGGTAAAAGGATTAAAGGGAACCAATCAGGTACCAATAAGAGATGTTAACCCTATAGCGGTCAGTGAGGAAATGACAGAACATTTACCTGTCCCCTTATATAGTCCCCCGTCGGCCTTTAAATAGTTAGGCGTTAATAGATCAAACCTTGGAATCTTAACGCCTTAGAAGTTTTGTCGTGGCTTTTAACTGTTTAACCATTGGGACCGCATGCAACTAGTATATAATCATTGCGTCTGAATTGCTATTAGACTTCCTTCTGGTCTGGATTGCAGGAAAAATTCTAGTGTTCGGAAATTATTTATCATATGCATTATTACATGGTAACGTATTTTTGATAGTGAGTATTCATTTGTTATGATCATTTAGTCCTGAATTCCTCTTACTAGTACATGCTTATAACGAAATGAAATATGAGGTCCCTTGGAATTCGTTATAAGGGTGTTTTACTGTATACAATTGAAGGTACTATCAAGATGGAGGCTGGATGGCCAGGAGCTCCCCGTGGATTTACATAAAAATTGCTGCTTTTCCCCATTTTTACGTACGATTTTCTGAAAAACATTGGGTTTGACACCCACCCCCTCTATGGCCGGGATGGACCCCCCTTTTCTCCGTAAAAAAAAATCTAGATCCGCGCATGGATACGCGAGGCATATCGTAATCCTACTAGACTGATGCGGAGATAGAAATGCGAAAGTTGATAGTTATGTGATGTGATTTACGTTACTACGTTCATGCTATCTTAATTCTTATCACACTTTTGATAACTTTCTTTATGAACAGAACTGGAAACGGTGAAGAAAGGAACGCCATTGTACGGTCAGCCAGACTGGTGGGGAGACGATGACGCCAACGCCGCCGGCGACGCCAAAGGTAAATGTTGAAGATTAGTTAGTGATGAAATAAGCAAGGGATGATGTTACGTTAAAGTTCCTATAACTTACAAGAAGTTTATGACCCCCTCCCCCATAAATGAGACCGAATGCATCTTCTGTATAAGTTTATTCTTACTGTTGCCTGCAACACACGACATACAGGGATCACTGCACGGAGTCTGTATGTTTGTCCGTCCGTCTGTCTGGTAGGCGCGCTTTCTCATGAATGGCTATAGCTTGAACAATATGCATTATACTTTCACCGAATTTGCACGGATGGTCAAACATGATGAGACTCAAAATCAAGGACCTTAAACAGCTCAAGGTCAAATTGTCATATATTGAGGGTCAAACATTCTATAGGCGACGTACCTTTTCTTGTGTAATAATTATATTTCAAATGAATAAAACAAATACAAAAAGTACCATAATTTCGAAACCCTTACATAGACGATGTGTTGTCCATCAATAATCCAAAATTCGCGGATTACCTGAGCAGTATCTTTGTCATGAATCTGTGTGTTCCACTGAACTGCTGATAAAGTACATTATACATCAATATGAGAAAAAAATGGATATTATCATTCAAGGAGGTGCTGGGAAGCCTTGTATCGGCTAGGAACTTGATTATTTCCGATTTCTTAGTAGAAATTTCCTCTAGAGACACTAATGAAGTCCTTTCTTCCCGAGGTGAGGAGCCCTTGAAAATCCTTCATAGATGATGAGCATTTACGAAGACTTTGAAGTGCATCTATTTGTATAGATCTAGTGCTATAGGAAAGTCAGCGAGAACGAACTGCTATTACATTAGTTTCTTGGATAGATGACTTCGTCAGCTTGATATTATTAGGTTTAATCAATTCAAAAGTGTCTATCCTTTTTTACTCAAGTGTGGATCAGGAAAGGGGGGGGGGGGGGGGGTTGGAATTTGCAAAAAATAAAATCCTGATTTTTCCGTTTTTCAAAACCGTACTCTGGTTCCCCTGCTGGGCTAGAACCCCCTACCCCTTCTCCCCACATCCTTAATTTTACATTGCTCATTTCGGATTAATGCAAATATGATGCATGCATTTGTGTTTAGAAGTATTTGGTATTGATTTATGAATAAAGATGTTCAGCAAGGGCTTTGAATTTAGAAATGTTTATAATAGGTAACAGAAACTTTAATTTGTACTGTTTTAAAATGCACCAGTTCATTGCAAGATTAAGAGTTGAAATTGTTGTAGGAATTAGGAGATTTGTTTTTAAAAAGCTTAAACATTTTGTTGACACACCAATAAACTTGCTAGACAAGTTGTAAATTTGATCTTTTCAAAGCTGGTACTCAAAAACAAAGTGTCAAATCCAACAAGACAGATTTTTTTTTTTAATTTTTGACTTAACTTGTATTTCCAGATTTGAAAGATCCCTCTGTGAGGAAGGAAGAAGAAGAAGTGTCTAGTGTTCAAGATTCGAAATCTGAAGAAGCGAAATCCACGACACCGCCGAAAGATCTCAGCAGCATGACAACGTCTGTGTCAAAAGACTCCTTGTTATCCCAGCAAACTAGTGCAGCAACAGGGACGCCTGAGTCCCCAGACCAAAAGGTGCCGGAATCGGCAGTGCAGGAAAGTGCTACTCCGCAACTTAAGTCAAAATTGCCATGACGGCAGTACAAGTATGGCATTTACTGTAGACTTCGGTGATGACACACCAAGGAAGAAGATGCCGGGTAGAAAATTAAGCGAGTTTGTGCCTTCTAAAATTAGGAAAAGTTTTGACGATCGTAAGGAGAGAGCGTCGACTAAATCCAGTACATCTTCTACAACGAGGAGAGATAGTGTTGGAGACAAAGAGAAGGTAAAAAGAATGGCATCTTTCAAACATTTTTGAATATACATGTACAATTAAAAATAAATAATATGAGGAGGATTTCTTTATGAAGGCTCTTCTAAAATTGCTTTTTCATGTTGTGATACCATTAACATGTAATTTTGAATCTCAAGGGAATTTTTTTTTTTCTTTAAACTGTTCTTGATAAGGTCTTGATAAAGTTATCTACAAAATTCATAGGAAAAAATATTCCTAAATATTTTTTATTTTGTACCTTAATTATATACATGTATGTTCTAAAGCAGAGCTCTAAAAATTGAAATATTTCTGGCATTGAAAGTGAAATGTTGTTCTTTGCCATGCTATAAATTGAATTTGTAACTCTATGAACTTTTTCATCATAGTAGTATAGAAATAACAGAATCATAAGTCAAAGTGAAAATTATATATCAATTATACTTCATCATACTCATCATATTTATAGAAGTAAAATTCATTAAGTCGTTAATCATCTAAACCAACAGGTTCAAAGCTCGACAGCATTTATACGTGAAGACTTAACCATGTGAAGTGATCAATAGCCGTGACAGGCTTTAACATGCAGTTGATATATGACGTCCTATTGCTTATATGTACTCTGTCACTCAAAGCTTGATTGATATTGCTGTAAAATATTCACGATCGCTCAATTTCTTGCTGTTAATTATTTTCAATTGTGGCCTAATTGTTTTTCCAGGAGCCGCAAACTGTGTCACTATCACCTGGAAGACAGAAGAAAATTGATGAAATCTGGAGCTCCGATAGTCCCGTTAAAACCAAGACAACTGAGCAGGTCAAAAGGTCAAGTAAAGCGACGACCAAGGAGGAGAAACAAGATTCCAATGTTAAAAGTAAGTTGGGGTATTTTTTTCAATTAATTTGATATTTCGCTATACTTTTACAAGTATTAGTATTTTCATTTTCATATAATCTTTTTATTATGAAGTAAATTCTAAGTAAATTCATTACTTTATCAATATCATACCTTCTTCAAATCTTCGGGTTAATCAAACTAATGTTCTCCTTTCGTATTTACGTATCAATATTAAAGGCAAAAAGAAATAAATCTTGAGATAAAAATCTTGCACAGTCAGTGGAGACAAAGAAGGACAACTCTTATAGTGTATTCCTACTTTACCGTCAACTAATCATTTCTTTCAGTCTTAATTCGAGCAAGGGGAGGTAAATCATATAATCATCCTTCTATATGTATTAACTCTTCCTTTACTTCACAATCATGTACATTATGCTTACATTAAATCATTAATTCATGTAAGGCATTCGATAATTAAAAATGGTAATTTGGTCAAAATCAGAATATTAATGTAAACGTAATATGCACTCCAAAATTTAACAATTCTAAATGGATATGTATTGGGGAAAATATATATTGATATGTATCTATTGTATGTGTAATTTTGAAGGGGCATTTGCATATAGGTATTTGTACACTTTGCATGAGTAACTTCATTGCATTGTGAAGTTGTATGGCTATTCGCTATTTTCGAAAACCAGAGTTACTTCCCATTTGAGACAGTATCTGAGGTAGACTGATTATGACGTCATCAAATTCTATGGAAACATTCCTGAAAGTCTGGGAAATGAACGTATAAAATCGACTTTACCATACAATTTTCATGACGTCACAATGGTTCTATGTCAGATACCGTCTGTAAGAAGAAATAACTCAACAATAAGGTCGAATATCTGTAACAAATAATCAACAAATAAACCATCTAATCCATAATATAAAGTTTAATTGATTAAAAAGGTACCCGACCAAGTCTGACAGCTTCTTTCTCTGATTTTCATTCTAAAGATCATGTCATTCATTCAACTCATGTGATAATCAAAATAATGATAAAAATGTGCTGTAAAATTGACATTAAAGATGTCCTTTTGCTAAAACAGCTCTAAAAACTAATCTCCAGTGATATGACTTAATCTGAAGACATAATTATGCATGATATACATATAGATAGAAACTGACTCTTTACATTCAAATTATTTCTGCTAGAGACGCATAAAATGCAGAATGAAATAAATATTCTCAGTCTCCGTCAATGGCATGAGGTATTCAAAATGCATCTTGAATTGACCCTTCCGAACATGGGAAAAATTTGAGAAATTCCATGACGTCACAATGCAATTTCGATGTTTGACTGAGGTTCGAAGCTTGTTTGTCCGAGGTAACAGCATTGTGACGTCACGAAATTTTGAATGTTTTTCCCGCAATTGGAAGGGTCAATTATCTGAATTTTCTTCTTAATTGAATCATCTAAATTTTCTTCTTAATTGAATCATCTAAATTTTCTTCTTAATTGAATTATCTGAATTTTCTTCTTAATTAAAAAAATCTTTCTCTCTTCTTCAAAACTTTACCACAATACTACATGTATGATGTATTTTCTATCTATTTCTTTCATAGTGAAAAGGATTTTCAATAAAGAAAAGTTTTGTTATGTATTTTTGAGTCACCATGAGTGTGAGTCAATTGAAAGTCCAGGTGTTACAACTCGTATGACTGACAATCTATAAATAACTCGTGATATATGTCTGCAGTCAAGACCACAGGAAAAATATAATTATTCAAATTTTACAACTAGGCCATCTAGACTTGTACCTGAACAATGTTGATTTTAATTATACACTGATGCACAGCCCTAAAGTTTTATATTCATTCCCTTGACACTATGTAGACAATATACGATTCCTCCTATGGATACATAAAGCTGATTAATGCCTTCTTCAATAATTTCATTATGCTGCCTGCAATGCAAGGGAAACATTTATACGCATCTGTTTGTCTGTCTGTCTGTCTGTCCATTTGTCTGGTAGCTACACTTTCACATAAATGCATGTAGATAAAATTGCAGTGAAGGTCAAGTATGATGAGACATAACACTTAGTGAGGGTCAAGGTCACCTTCATGTCAAGGTCAAACACGCGACAGACGACAAACCTGTTCTTGAAAAGCCTAGTTCATAAAATTTATAAAGTTTTTCAGGAGGACCAAAAAAAAGAATTGCTGAAAATGTAACAGGAGCTATCATTTTCTTTAATACAGCGTGTAAAATCCATGTTACATATTTTACTCGCAAATTCAGTTGGCATAGAATTTCTACCCTCCATTTTCATTTGATCAGAAATGTAGACTTAAGGTGGCTTCATTGGTCATTGAAAGAAAGATGATGACATAGTTTTTTCTCCATCTGGATAGAAAATTTTAAAGACTTGTATGAAGCAATTTCCTGAACAGTACTACAATAATCATTTTCCTTCATCATTTTAACCAAGCTTCATATTGTCATCTCTATGCATCATAATTTATTTTCTATGTAAATTTGAACATGTTTTATCTTTTGTATTTCAGCAACATCAGGTGTGAAGACACACAGACGGACAGGGTCAGCCGGAGGACCAATCAAGGCCAAGCTTGCATTACAGAAAGACAAAACTCCAAGTGAGGCTGCGTCAAATGTCACAGATAGTGCTTCTTATCTTATTGAGAAAATGTTTGAATCTCCGACTAAATCTTCCGCGTTGAAAGGGAGAAGGACTCCCAAATCTACGGTAGCCGATAGGTTTACGGAACATGCTATGTATAGGGAGGCCAAACAATATGACGGCAGAAAAAGTAGCTCAACGCCAGGTGCTAAAGACTCTAGTGCAAAGGATGCAGTCAGTGCTCGGACAAAAAGGCCCGGTTCTGGAATTCTTAAGAAAGATTCAAGTGTCAGTAAGGTTGCAAGGGCAACTCCCTCGAAAGAAACTAGTGAAAAGAAAGAAAAGGTGGAAAAAGTAGAAAAAGTGGAAAAAGTTGTTGAAGTGGAAAATGTGGAGAAACCGAAAGAGGATGATGAGGGAAGTGACGCAGGGACGTATACTATAGAATGTGAAAAAGACTCGACGGAAGAGGATAAAGCTCGACGAGATATTGACAAAGTGTTCGGTATTACGAATAACGCAGAGGACATTCTGGCTGATAGGTCCGAGACGGATAGAAGCGAGGCTTGCGATAGTGGGATGATGACTAAAATAGATGATATGATGACATTAGAAGACATAGAGGATCAGATAGATGATTTAGAGAAGATGAGGAGTAAGGCGATTGACAGTATGGATGTAGATGTGGGCAGTGCTATTGTGGAGGAACTCAAAATAGTGGAAGAGGTAGTTTACATCTTTGATTAAATGCTTTTGGTCATACAAAGGTCAGTGCCCAGTTTCACAAAAATTCTCTCAAAAAGTTTCAGGAATTTCGTCATTAAGTTTAAAAGTTTTTTCTATTCATTCTAACTTCATTTCTGCATACTAGATATAAATTCAGAAACAAAACACCATGATTTTTAGTTTATAAGAAGAACTAAGCAAAGTTACGAAAAATTCCTGAAATTTTTCATAAGAATTTTTGAAAAATTGGCTGCAGCTCTTTTGAAGGATCCTCAACATTAGGAATATGGGTAGATTGATAATTGGAAGTATTATATCAGAGTGCGGTCCTTGAAGGCATATTAAATTATTTTATTATCCTCAGTCATCATGGTCATACCAATGATGTTGGTAAAATGTTCATACTGCAGTATTGTTGAAATGTTGATAATTTTTGTTTTTTTCTGTATGAAATGCAATAAGTTACCTTTGTTCTTCTTAAACCATGTAAAGCATGATAAGGTAACTTTCCTGATAAATCCCCAACTCATATGAAAAGGAATAATTTTAATGCAAAACTAAAAGAAAAAGGTCAAACTAATGAAGTTATGCATATCTTATTAAGAAATAATGATTAGGATTTCCTTTATACACTTAACTTCAAAATATGAATTATCTTCACCCATCAAACTTATACACCTGATATCCCAGAACTATCGTGATATGTCATGTTTTCCGTTACGTTTCCGTTTTCTGGTGTGTGCATATGTCAATTATGATAAGTGTATCTGATCTACAAAATCAGATAAATGAATGTATTGTCATCTAAGGTTAGCATCACTCATTAGTCAATTCGTCAATTACCTGTGAAAGTTTGATATTATTTATCTTGATTATACAAATCAAATGCTAAAAGTAATTTTTAGGTTACTTGCAAAGCAAAAATCAAAGTATAGAGATAATTATGCCCAGTGCCTTGTGTCTGTTAGTCTGTCTGTCGGTCGGTCGGTTTATTACTTAAGTTGACATGATACTTATCATACTGCCATTAAACTAATGAAGTTGATCAATCATTATGAGACTCAACATAAAATGTGGGTCAAGGTCAACTTCAACTTTAAGGTCACATTATGGGCTAATTGTTCATCAGATGACATACCTGTAAATATTCATGAAAATTTGGAACAACTGGGTCACACTTCTAGGTCAATGTATCAAGGTCATGGCCATAATTTTGTGGATACATTGTAGAATACAAACTAATAAGTAAAGTTAGTAAACTAGTAAGCCTGTAGCCATAGGATTTTCAAACTGAATACAAAGTATCACCACAGTAAGAAAAAGAACCTTAATTAAAGGTTATCAAGCCAGTGATCTTAGGTCAAGGTCACAGCAAAAAATAATTATCTATGGCGGACTCAAATTGTACCGTTTGGGGTACTTGTTTGCTGAGAACATAATGGTATATTCGGTACTTTCGAAAGCAGAGTTACTTCCCGTTTGGGATGCGAGTTGTGACATCAATGAATTCTTTGAAACCGTCCTTAAATTCTTGGAAATGTACCATCCTCATGATGTCATAATTTTACGTCAGGTACCATCTATGGGAAATAACTCTGTATTCCGCAAGGACTATATAAGATATTAAAAAGTCAAAGGAGAAGGAATTAGGTTCTGTGAGGAAGTGCTGAGGGTCTTTAGTTAGTGAAGTTTGCATCATTTAATCCACGTAATCTAAGGATTCCACAATTCCGTCGGATTTCAAATATAATGCAGTAACCTTTCATTATGTCGAAGAACAAATATAGCAATGTGAACAAAAAATATTCAAAGTTTTAAAAAAAGTGCAAGAAACAACGCCCCAATTTCTTTCTCAAAAAATCAACAGAGTGACTCTGAATTGCTTAGGGTAGCGTTTGACATTTGATGTAAGATTAATGTTAATAGTGAATGAATAATAAACCCGGATAATCATGGTAATTGTATATGGGTCAGGTTTCCAGTCCCCAAAAGGCTCGTGAATTCTGCCGATTTCTGTGATGGGCGAGATATTGGTAGTAATCTATTACCCAAGGAAAGTAGTAAATATCTTATGATCGGTAATTTTCCTATCAGACATGACAGTACAACGCGGACAGGGAAACAGGAGAGTCGTAAATAAAACATATCATAATCACATCGTTTGAATCAGCAGACTTGACGTGAAACACGACAAGATTTATGTGTACGTCATTATGTATTTCTGTCCCTTTTATCCACTTTTATAATATCGAAAATTAGATTTGTCACTTCTCGTGGAATTGTAGTTCTTCAGTTTTGAAGTATGCTTTGGAATGATACTTGTCATTACTTGGAGATTGTGAACCTTGGATGAGTACTGATATTTTTTTTATCTTGATTTGGAGGAACTTAGGAGGTTTTACAATGTATGTTAATTTTCGCATCTGAAAGGAGGAGCTGAATGTTGGAAATGCCTTGTACACAGACACTAAATTCTTCACGAGAAATTAATTCTCTATTTTAAAAAACTGTTTCTCTTTTCCTTCCAATGTCCAAGACAAAATTGTTCTAGGAACCTGTGATTTTGTGTGCAAGATACATGTAATCAATAGAAATCAGACAAGATGAATTGCTGTAGGATCTAGGGATTTATCTTAGAGAGGGTGTCATTATCATATCATTTTAGGTAAATCTTTTAAAGTTTTATGGCTTTATTAGGACAATGTACAAAGGAATTATAAAAATCCAGGAGGACGGATAGTTATTTTGATTTTTGTTAGGAATTAGGGGAGGGGGAGGTGCCCGTCGTTTGCGACCCCTGATGAGTTTTCTTGTACATGTTGTATCATCTAATCTGTCGTTAATCTTTCCTTATTGTCAACTTACTATAAATACCATCAGTATTTCCTTTGTTATGATAAAGTATACATGTCGCAGACCTTTTCACCTTTTGGGCTTACCAACACAAATCTAATATTATGTATTCAGTTCACGACAAACAGTCATTTGCTAAAAGCCTGTATACGGTTTTGACCGGATGGTCCATTAGCTGAAATCGAGGAAAAAAGAATTTGTACTAAAAAGTTCTTTAAGTTTCGCGGTCCAATTTCCTTACAAGAACTCGCGAAGTAATAACGTTATTGGGACGCTCATTGTCGATCGCAAGTCTTAAATGTCAAACACTAGAAAATCAAATAGTGGTCCAACAATGTATTGACATTTTTAATTACAAAGCAAAGAGTTGAAAAAAAGTCGATTAAATTGTCTGAAATTGAATCAATACTGAAATTTAATCTCGCGGTAAATTGTCATTTTCTATGTAATACAGTCCGCAAAATCGATATATGATTCAAAATTTATGTACTTCAAGCAGTCGAAAAGGTCGTTTGATCAAGATCAGTTTGCATTTGAGCGTACATTAATCATCCTGGTCACACCTGTCAAACGAACCGCGTCCGTACACAACTCAAGCGTGTCGTAATTAAACGCAATACATGTCACTTTACATATTCACGGTCCTTGCGATGCGTTACGTTGATTTTGTGTTGAGTTGTGTAGTGTACTGAGAACTCTTTGCCGTACATTGGGCGTTTACTTATTTACATTTTGTAAAACATGGATGTTGGCATCTACCGTATTAATGAGAATCCACCTTTAAGTGAAAAGGAGAACAAACTTAACATTTTCCTTCGGGTGAGTTTTAAAGTTTTTTTTTTTCCTTTTCGAAATACTCTCAAAATTAAAAAGTTTTCAATTTCAAACAATGGAGACGACGCGGTCGATGTGAGTGTCAGATTGGCAAGATTGCCATGGTTACATTCTTTCAAATATTTTAAAGGGAACGCGTCAGTATTTTTTAGAAACCAAATTATTCCTTTTATTGAAAGGGCGGATAAAAGGTAGCATTCAAATACATGTATAAAGGGAGTACCTTTTAGCTTACATTAACTATTTCTACAGCCTGAAATCTTTTTCATAATATTGATAATTCCCTCCCTTTTAAACATTGTGTGAACTCCAATTTTGTTATTATTTATAATTGGAATGAGTCTTATTTTGACATCATCATTTACAGGGTCGGTAGTATGTACATTATGGATAAAAGAAAGGTTTTTGTAGAGATATACGTGATCGAATGACAGGCTTACACAGACGATTCACAATTTCTAAATGTCGTCACGTATATGTCAGATTTTTTTTAGGGCAATTACCGTTTGTCAGAATATTTTTTGTCATGTCAAGGAAGAAAAAAATATTTAGGCAAAGACATAGTAGAAATTAAATATATGATGTAGATTTGTGATAAACCTATCCTTTCTTCTGCACCCCCCCCCCCTCTCCCTCTTCCCCTGGAGTTCACACAGGGATACACCCCGACCAACCAAATAGCCAAGTGTCGATGCTACCCTACCCCCCCCCCCCCCCCCCCCCCCCCCCCAAGAAAAAGAAAAAAACCAAATGTATGTTCCTGCAGTCGACATCACGGGAAACGGTTTGACAGAAATCGGAAATCGAATTGTTCCTCAAACCAACGACCGAATTGTTCTTTCTCCGAGGTCAAAGGACCAAATGGGATGACCTCTTTCCACTATGTTAAAGGTGTTTTGGAGTAGAGCATAGTTGGTCGATTTTGGTCGATTTTGAAGGTGCTTTGGGGTAACTAACTCAGTGATTGGTTGATTTTTAAGGTGCTTTGATGTACCTGGTTCATTGATTTGCTTGAAGGTGCTTTCAAGTATCGGGTTCAGTTGTTGGCTGATTTTAAAGGTTCTTTGAGTTGTTGGTTCTGTTGCCTTTTGGTTTCGAAGGTGTTCTTTCAACAGTAGCTAATTCATTTGTTGGCTGATTTTAAAGATGTTGCAAGTGACCAGCTCTGTTGTCCCGTTGGATTTTAAATCCACTTTGAGATAGCTGGTCGTTGATTCATTTGATTTTAACCAAGCAAGGTGCTTTGAATTAGCTTGATCAGTTGTTGGCTTATGCAATCTCGATTTCATAGTTTTGTTGGCAATGATGCAGATATCTCAAAATCTTGTACTTTTAACCTAAAAATGAAGAAAGGCCCATACATCTAGTTATCACGGGGTCTATGTTATGAATGGATGTATTGACGTACCCAAGCAGTCTTGTTGTCTATAGTTTGTGGTATTGGATTCAGTATGTTATCTTCACAACATTCTTAAGTTACGGTAGATTTTCATTTGTGACAATTTCAGTGCGAATTTCTATGGAGATTGCCTATCTTCCGAGGGGGTTGGTTTTCAGGTTGAGTACGCAGAGCAGAATAGTGGCATTGTCACAGTATATAGTCAGATTAAATAGGGACTTGAATAACCAAGGTCTTTACACTTGCTGTGCTTCTATTTAAATTCCTCCATTTTCCTACTGTTGGTCTGTTGGACTCGACGTGTCGAGGGGAACTTGTTTGCAAATATTGATCTTGGATATACCAGTGTTGAGAATAGTATTGCCGGTTGGTATGGACTTTTTAAATAATGTCAAATATCGAGTACTGATGTGTTGGGAACATTGAATACCGAAGTTTATAGGAAGAATTCGTCATCTGGATTGGGGAAATCCTATACATACCCTAGTCCCATCCCATTCTCATTCAGGATGTATCGCCAGGACTTGTTGGACTCATTGTTTATAACAAAAGTCAGAACAAAACGGGTAAGGTTATTGAATTTTTTATCAGGAATGCGAAACTGGTGTTCTATGGTTTTGTATCGTATCTTTTCAAAACTTTCGCGCTTTGAAAATTTACATATGAAAATTGATAAAGCGTCGCAAGTATGATTGATGGTAAGATTAAAGTAGGACAGACAGTCTCATGTACAATCGAAATTGTCAGATTCAGCATATTCTGATCAACATGCAGCATGTCTATATTTTGATACATTGTTGTTTTGTCGCCTGCACGGTGACCTGGCCAGTTTTTGACAGTGATTGACTTTGTAGACCAGTGGGGGTTAGTTCACATTCATCATGAGCTGTCATATTTGCATATCACGCTATATGTTATATCTGAAGCATTCAAGGGTCCCGTTTTGAATATTATTTTCCCCATATCAGAGGAGGGGATCGCTTCTGACCGCGGCCATATCAGAATGCTAAATGCTTGAGTAGGCTCTTGTACGAGGTATTTAATCGGTAAATGATATAAAACATCAGATAAGCTGCCCGGTGTAAATGGCTCAATTTGCCAAGATTGTGCTATGTTAATGTATGTGCTAGAGGTAATGACCCGGTATTAATTACTCCTTATGTCTGTATCACGGAGTCGTGCCCCAGAAACAAACAGCAAATTTTTGCTTGCGGTGTGTGTCGTCAAGACGCGTAGCCTTAGAACCTTCGATGATATCTGCAATTTCTGGATAAGCCTTATCATCACGGACCACTATTCTTGATGTCAACTAAGTACTCGGGTGTAAGTAGCGAATTGAGAATTCATTACCTTTTCACGAAAATAGTTAGCTTAGATTTCAGAAAAATCGACCTGATTTGTTTCGAAATCAAACTGAATGGAGGCAAACTTGTAGCGAGCATGTATCTGAAAAAAAATCAATGCCTTTAACACTGTAATCCTCGTCAGATTTGACGACTTGTTAGGTTTTGAAAAGTAAACTAAATTTTAATCGGATTTAAATTTAAAAATCAATTAATATCTGAACGCGAAGGTTAAAAACAAAATAGGATTTTGTCCTCGAAGGAGAAAATACCGAAGTAGCTAGACATTGCGGATAATTGCGAGTAGGCAAAACAAAAAATCGAAACAAAAAATCGAATCGCAAATTTAATTTTCTCTGTATTGTGTGGGGTACGTGAGTGCTTGATAATATATTTTATGCTATATTCAGTCTGAGTCATGTAGCTTGATATTATTTGAATATATTATATATATATATATCTTTTCACAAATGTTTGCACTCTGTTTGCTGTTTCTCTAAATACTTTCTCTTCCTCCGATTAAGGTATTTAGGGTGTTGCATTGTGAATGAGTTTCATACCAGATATGGAATTTAAGCCCGTCCATCTGGTTGATAATTACCCAGGATTTCGTGATTATAGATCATAGAACCTGTGTTAGATTACATGTTACAACACGATAGGATATATGACTTAGTGAATCACACTGCCCCAAATTCCTTCCCTTCTTCAGCGTTGAATAATTAGGAACACTGTACCGTACAGTATTTAAGTTTTAGGTGATTAAACGAATTTCACTGTTTTCCAGTTTATAGAAGTTTCATTTGTTTTGTTTTCTCGTCTACTATAACTACCTGATTCATTCGTTTTAGTACAAAAAGCAACATTTGAAGCGATGACAAGAAAATCCATTATTAGATTTAACGTTAGCGATTTGTTTGCGCATAAAAGTCCTAGTTTCAAGTTTCAAACAACCCACATTTAGCATGTTTAGTGTCTTAGTTTTAAGTTCACCAAACTCGGATTTGAGTCTCAAGATTTTACACGTATGTCGCCCGGTAGCCAAAGGCATTTGGTCTTTCACAGTGGTCGATCAAGCACAGTCCATTTACATTACGGACAATGATCGTTTGACCATGTTGACCATATTACACACAGTTTTTCCTATGGGTTACATTATATGATGATTTGTGTGGTAATATTTGGTGGTAAATCAGTGGTCACACTGAGAATTTCATGGGGTATTAGGCAAACCATTGGTCGTTGTGTATTCAGTGAAAATGTCTCCAAGGTATATATCCACAACGCGGCAAATAGTCATTATTTCTCTCATTTTCACTTATTTATCATGTTTATCACCATGGCCATGTTGGCTGTTGGATCATACATCACCTGATTGTGCAACTTTGTAAAATTCCACGCTCTGTTTATTCTGGAGAATTGAAAAGGGGGATTTAATTGAATATGAGATGAACATGTTGTAGTTACAAGTTTATCTCCCAAGGTCTCTTTTTTCTTCTTTTGTAAGATCAGTAAATTTTCAAATTGCATGCTATTTACGGATATACACGTATAATTATGTGAGTCAGCGCTTTAGTTATTTCGGGGTGATTTAATCCTATAATTTCTCGTTGACAGGAAAACCCGACTGAAGCCCTCCCGGCCACCGCCCCTACATGGGTGACCCAGTGGGCCGCTCTCACCAGTCAACAGAAAAATAAGAAGATGGAGGCGCCCAGCCCGGATTCCCAAAGGAGCAGTCTTTCTGATAAAGGTATTGCTGTTCATGGACTATACGAGTCAGCAGGGGCCAAATACACTCCCTAAAAAGTTATTTTCCGTGTATGATACATTTATTATACGTCGAGGAAAAGGGGATGCAATTGGTCCCTGTGATACGAGCTAAAAAAAGTTATGAAAAGTTCAGCCATGTTTAGATTGAATTTATTTTAATGTATTTGTACGGACCCAAATTTCTTCAAAAGAGGGGGAGGGGATGGGTTTACAACCTTGATAAAAATGGGGGTCCAGCCCAAGATTTCGAGAAAGTATACGAATAATAAGCATTTTGTCATATTCCAAAAGATAGGTTCTAAACTCAAGTACCCCCTAGTACTCCGCGTATGATATATCCGACGTCCTGTATAAAAAAGGTAGGAAGAAAAACAAGGAAGAAGTTCCCCCACAAAACAAGTTCATTGGTGTAAACAAGGTGAAATGAGTTTGCTTAAATAAACCCAACAAACTGAGGTTTTCCTGTAAGTCAACAGAGCATGTTTTCTCAACGAAGGAGGAATTTTAGATTACCTTAAAAAAGGCATACCAAAATGAAAATCAGAATCAAGGACTTGAGTATAAGCCTTTTTTTCAAAATCAAAGGATTGGACTCTTTCGATACATTTTACTTATTTTGAAGAGAAAGAATCTATTTTAGCTAAAACATTAAAAGTTAATCATGTTACATTACCACAATATTTAGCAAATTGATAAGAAGGTACTAACAAACTTAAGGTAAAACATGTTTTGAATGGTGCATAAATGTATAGATGTAATTTGAGTAGTTCATGTTAGTATGAATTACTAATACATTACCTATGTATAATATAGCAGAGAATTAGTACATAAATCTTACGTCTGATCATTTAATCTCATTATCCTAAGTCTTTGTTCTGAGAGGAAGGTCACTCATGTAGATCTTAAACGAGTGTAAGCTATTGAAGGGTTTTTGGACCCTTTCCATAATCTATTAAAGTACTTACACCTTCAATCTAATCCAGCTAATAGGACCTTGAATCGGATTTGAAAATAGTGAAAGGATGGTTAGTTGTGTTACTCACCCTGATATAGATCTACCTAAATCTACTTATAAAGAGGGGTGAATAAGAAGAGCTAATTAGATACCAAAAAAAAAAAGAAGCAAAATAAGACTTGAAATAGGACTATAAGACTTGAAATAGGACTACCTTAGACATCAAAGACAAGACTGTACAAGCCACAAAAATAAGACATAAAATACAATGTACAAGACTATCTTATCAAGTGAAATACTTGAAATACAGACTATCTAAGACACCAAATACAGGATTATACAAGACACAAAATAAAAGACTTGAAATACAATGTACAAGACTATCCTGTCAACTTAGATAAAACTTGAATTACAAAATTATCTTGGAAACCAAAGACAAGACAATCTTAATAGTCACCACTCAAAATTACTTGAAATACAAGTCTATCATAAGACACCAAAATAAAACATGAAATACAAAACTTCTAGAACCTTAGACACCAAGTACTACACTATCTGGGACACCAAAATAAGACTTGACACACAAAGAGGACTATCATTCTCACCAAAATAAGACTCGAAAAACAAGACCATCTGAAGTTAGACACCAATTACAAGACTGACTATCTATGGAAAGAGTACAGGTCTATGTGTTTGATAGCATGAGTAGATATACTATCAATCAAACCACAATCATGAGACTGATTTCTTTGTTCTCTTTTACAGATGCGTCTCCTGATAGTAAGAAGGCCACCAGAGGCCTCAGTCGCAAGCGTCCTGGTACTGGGCGTCGGCTGCCTTCCTTACCCCCAGACAAAAGTCCCAGTGGCAGTCAGTGTAGCTCAAGGCTAAGTCAAAGCACAGATAGTCAGAGTCCACGGTGCCCGTCTACCCCACGGTATGGGGAAAATAATAATCTGGACTCGGCCAAGTCCAAGGTAGTGACTATAGCTAGTAAAGTGGTCAACAGGTTTGAAGATACGGACACTGAAACCATCTCAAGAACTAAATTTGAGAGTGATACAGACAGTGTAGCTACCGAGAGTATACTAGGTAAAAGTTTGACGAGTGGAGAACAAACGCCAAAAAGTTCCGTTTCGACAAGAAGTGTGGCAAGTGTGGACACGGAAATTTTACTTAAAGATACCGAAACCGTTATGGCTGCCATGGAAGCAAGGATGGAGTCCAAACATGACGGTCATAATGGTATTGTTGAGAATGGCGATTCTTTGATTACGGATAGACGGTTTTCCGATTCTGAGAGTATGGTAGCTTTGGTGAACGGTGATGAGGATTTTGAAAAACCTACTCAATATGAAAGTCCCAGGCAGAATTTAGCGAGGAATAAAGGATTGAAGCAACACAAACCTTTAACCAGGGTTAGTTCTGCCACTGCTCGATTGCAGGCATTTAGGGAGAAAAATTATAAACGCAACAGCTGGACAGAAGCCTCTGTTGTGTCTGATGTGCTCAGTGATACTACAAGTAAAGTGGACCTTGAAACTACAACAGAAAGATCTGATATAAGTGTGGAGGATCAAGAATCTGGTGCTAGTTTCAATAGATCTGGGTCAAAGGGTAAAGGTCAAATTTCGATGACCCGACCCAATAGGGCATTTCAACTACGTAGACTTAAAGCAGATGGTGGCGAGCCACCTGAATCTCCTAACACTGGTATTTCTACAGCGCTTTCTTTAACAAATGTGTCAGATACTTCTAAGTCAAACACTTCTGCAGGTAGTGCTACACCAACAAGACTTAACAAATCTATGAATAGGTTAAGTTATCCAGCTTCTAAGCAGGACTCTGCAAGAAGCGGCAATAGTTTAGGAGGTCAAATTGTGGCTAGAAGCCGACAAGGTCTTTCAAGTGAACGCAGTGAAGCTAGTCTTGGGGATCAAATTGCCTCGAAAGCAAAACGGAACTCTGCAAATTTTGTTCGAAGTGATGGTGGACGATATAGTTTAAAATTAAGTCCGATCTCTTAGTACGCAAGACTCTATAAATAGCACAGGAGATACCTCATCATACACCTCTAGTCCTACCCGTAAACCAGATTTCAAAGCCATCAAATCCCGTTTAAAAACGACACCTTCTTATGGACTCTCTGTGCAGGGAATGAGTAGTCGAAGTAGTAATTCTTCACAACCAACCAGCAGGTCTAATTCTCCAAGATCTGCTGAAAAAGCGGCAGTGGAAAGCGGAGAAAAGAATATGACCCCCGCAGAGCTGTTGCTGAAGCCAAAGCTAAAGCAAAGGAATGCAAAGTGAAAACAGACAGTACAGGAAGAATTATGGGAGAATGACAAGGTCAGCTTCCTTCACTAACACTAAAGAGCTACAACGATACAAAAAAGACGTTAGTGCTAAGTCAGATTCTGTGTCCAGTGCAGACTGATACAAGCTTTGCCAGTGAAGTGAATGACGTGTATGATGTTCAGAGAGGATTTGTGCCATATACCGGTAGATCTCAGTCTAGTCGACTCTTTAGTGCTTCTGAGGACGAGGAAGTTGGCCTCATGGTCAAGTCAGCTCATGTAAGTATAAACATTATTTTGAATTTCACTTATTGTTGTTCCTATTTCAGTTATATGAAATGTCTTCTTAGCTCTCTCAAAATGATCAGGTAGATGACTCTTTAATCTGTTTTGGTAACTTTGATGATTTTTGTGATCTTTTCCATTTCCTCATGAATTATACTGGCAGAGTATCTTATAGGAAAGGGGACTATGGCAGTGTATCACTCATATTTCATTTCTCATTCTCAGCTATAATTACCATATCATCAGCATACATACATGTATTTATTTGTACATTGCAAAGTTTTGGTAATGGAATATACTGGATAAAAAATAATTTAGCTGCTCCTAAATTCATGTAGACTTTTGTGTAAAAATTAACCGTTGCCTTATTTTGCTAACATTTCATTTTAGCGCAAATATGTTTTCATCTTGTTCGTATTCTTTATTAAGACTTTATTATAACTTGTGTTTTACATTATCTGTTTTGTAGGATCTCAGCCAATGTGTCGTAGGCAATTTACGATACAAATCTGCCTTCACGCCACCACCCCCTAAAACTAACCCCTCACCGCGCTCCTCACCCTCATCATTGCCCCTCTCAGTATTCAAAAAACGCTATTCATATGATAGCAGCAAGTCCCCCGCAAGCTCCAGCAAAACAAAGGCTTCTCACCAATCACAAGCCTCGACACAAAACAGCCAGGTTCAGGTGACACGCAATTTTGATCTGCTTGGACTACCATGATATAATATGATTTAAACGTACCATATAACATGCTTGACTTCTTTTATATTTTTATTTTTTGTGCATTTTTGACCATTCTTTCTGTTGGTACTGGGGATTTTTGAAACTCTCCTGAATCGTAATGCATTCATTTTCATAATATGTACATTGTCATGCATTCTAACCGATTAATATTTATTTTGTCATTATTTTATTTCATCATTTTCATGCATCTCATTATAGAAATCATAACCCTAGTATGTCATTCAGACGTAGAAATTCTTATTTAATTTCCGCCCTTGTCTTGACATATCGTAAAGCTAAGCCTCCGTTGACTGAACCATTCCTCTCTGCCACTCTAAATTTTGCCACCATGCGGAGCTAGAGTAGATAATATATTGTTATAACATTAAAACAACACATTTATAAGTTATATTGTATACGATATACACACATTTATCATTACCATAATTTGAAATATATCATTCTGCACAGAATTAACATGTGCCATCACCCACTTGACTAGATCCTATCGTAGGAATCATATAAAACTATAACGTCCTGGTCCTAATCCTTATACATGTATATGATATTCTATTACGATATATATCTATTTCGTATAGTAGACTATATATACATATACCATAAGAAATCCTATAATACGATTCCTTTATGAAATTAGTAGTAGATTCTGTGTGACGTGTAGAATTTTACCCTTCTTCCAATCTTTTGTATCCTTTAAAAATTTTCCAAACTTTCAAAGAAATTTGAATTTTAAGAAAATTCTATATATTCAGGTTTCAACTGAATTGGTCTTAATAATAATGTATTATGTAATAATGTAACAGATAATTGTAGAATATATTATATATGATATGAATTATTGTAATTTTGCATGATTAATATAAAGACATATTGCATCCAAAGTTTTCATATTGTTTGGTATTGTTATTTATGGTATATTTTATAACAGAGAGTTTTATCGTATTGGAATGGTTTTACATTTGGTGGTCATAAAACTGAAAATGTGGTAAAACGTGATGGTTTCGGGTCTTTTTCAAAAGTACTTAAGGATTGAGTTATACAATTTATTTGGAATACTTGGTACTGGTGAATGTATTTATCCTGTTGGAACAAAAAAATTTTAAGAGAGATAATGAATTTCATCTTGAAAATATGTTATTCAGCCTCATGTATTTATTTCATCTAACAAGGGACACTTAATTTTCATTCGTTCTTTATTGATTTTTGCCTCTTTCTGATTTCAGTCATATGACGGCATTTTGGTATCGTCCATTTATCAGCTATCCCTTAAAATGAAGACCAACACAGACAGAACAATGCAAAAGTTACGGTAAGGAAACTTATTCAGTACCTAAATACATATATAAGGAATGCCATTATTTCCTGATAATTAGTATTGTACAATACTTTTCATTTTTGCCATTCTGTAACTTTAAAAGTGAAGTATGAACTCATCTACCACTAAGTCATTCAAGGTCACCTTCAATGTCAAGGTCACATTCTACATGTAGTACATGTACTAGTACCTAGGGTCAAGCATGTAACAGGTGACATGACTGTTTTTTAACAGTCAGATTTAACGGAAATGGCCCAATTACATGTCATTTTCAATGCTCTTTCACAGCTCTAAGAAATCTTTCACTTTCAATTTTCTGTTGTCTCAAAATTCTGTTGTCTCATATGAGTGAAGACTTGAAATGATTCACAAAATTTGTCTATTTTCAGAGTAGAATAGAATGGATGAACTCAATATTTCAAATTTTCACTGATTTGCTAATCCCTATATATCGTATTTTGAAAATTTGACCCTAAGTCAATTCTTAGTTTATGGTGCCGGGACCCTGATCTCTTTGCTATAGCAGTAGAATCCAGCATATACTTCTGTGAAATAAGTGATTTATCATTAACTCAAAACAACTTACTTTACAGGGACGGTCAGCTTGTAGAAAACGGTTTATCCTCACCCTCTCCTATAGACGACATCCTTAACCATTCCAGTAATAGTGACATGCCAGGATGGAAACTAGCCAATCAGGAGTTAGCCGGAATTCTGAAAAATTTAAGGAAACTTGATCATCACATCCAAGGTATATACATGTAATAATTGAAGATGGTTGAATTATGTGTTAGATTTAGATTTTAAGGAATGCTGCATTTATTTTATCTTTTATTTCATTTTCTTAATGATATTTCAAAAACAACTCATTTTATGAAAACAAAGCTATGGAGTAAATCATTCCTGCAAATGAATTGTAAATTAATGAGAATTTGAAAGACTAAGTTTTTATAGAGATAGTTGAAATCATGATAACTGTATGTGAACTTTAAAGCTCTCAAGATTTTCCATAACTTTGACATTTTCTTGAATTTTCAGTGATGCATCGAGCCTTATTTCCTGATGATGATAGTTGTTCTGATTCCCCTGGGCTGTCCGGCCGAGAGAAGCAGGAATATCTCCAGGAAATAGAGCGGATCAGGGGAGAATTGGCAGGATTCCAACCAATCAGTACTCCCGATGATCCGTGGAAACGTGCACAGGATGAAGAATCTATCGAATCTGACTGTGAGGAGTTAGGGGCGGGGGAAGAATTTTTCTGATCCCTCCATTCAAGCAGCTTAAGTCGATCAAGACAGAAATAAAACAGGCTATGGCAGGAACCAATCAGATTCCAGGGATTTTCCAGAAATTGCTACAAGATTTAAACCAGCATAAGAGTTTGGTCACACATTTTTTTGGTTGGAACAAGCAGGCTCTATGTATACATTGACATTTGCCTTCATTGTGCTATAAGATCGTTGGTGGAAACATTGAATATGAAAATCAGGCATTTATTATGGGAAAATCTACACTGCTTTTTTTTGTAACGGGCAATTCTAGTAATTATTGTGCTTCACATAGTGATATTAAGAAATTATTTCCATACAATGAGCTGCTTTTACATCTTGGTATTTTGTGATGTACCTTTGATATGGTATCGTTTACATCTTGGTATCGTGTAATGTAACCTTATTTCGGTAACATAACCACGGAAAAAACCTGCTAAGTCCAAGGGTAGATGTCTCATATTAAACCTATGTGTTCTGTGATATTACCAAAGGATAATTAGTCTAGTTGTCAATGTACGGACATTTTTTTCTGGTTGAAATAAAATGTAACTTTTTTTAAATGTTAAAATTTATCTGTGAATACCTATAGCTGTGATTTTCCTATAAAACTTTTTTTAAGATTTACGTGTATTTATCAATATTGTGGAGTTTTCAATTTTTTCAACTTTAAGTTATTTTTGTCAATTCGAAAAGGGGAGAATAATAAGTTTATGAAATCTGCCAGAAATTATATTAACGAGACCATGCCAACTTATCTATGCTAATTTCCATTAGTATAAAGAGTTTTGAAAAGCCTTTCAGGATTTTTTTCTGTAATATATTGAATAAAACTTAAAACATTGTAGAAACAAATATTTTTCAAACAAAACAAAACATTGAGGAGAATAGCGGTAATTTTTCTGATGACTTCCGAGTCCCATAAAACGTTACCACGAGTACGAGACATTTCAAACATGCAGGTCAAGACACTATGAAATCCTTTCTTTGATTTTCTGCTTGTCCTTGATGGCAACTTAAATCATTTGCAATTAATTTGCAAAAATCGTTACTTTGCTGTGATACTTTTATTCCATGACCTACATTTTATGTTCATGACCTTTAACCTTTAAAAGGTCAAGGTTGTTTCCAAGAATCATTTGAAATGTGACATTAGTACCTTAGTTTTTATGCCCCCGGAATCAAAGATTCGCCCCCGGAATCAAAGATTCGGGGGCATATAGTTTTTGGCCTGTCCGTCTGTTTGTCTGTTTATCTGTTTGTCTGTTTGTCTGTTTGTCTGTTTGTCCGAAAAACTTTAACATTGGACATAACTTTTGAATGGGAAGTGATAGGGCTTTCATATTTCACATGTGTATTCCTTGTGACAAGACCTTTCCATTGATACCAAAATTTTTGACCTCATGACCTTGACCTTGACCTTTGACCTACTTTTCAAAAACTTTAACATTGGGCATAACTTTTGATTGGGAAGTGATAGGGCTTTCATATTTTACATGTGCATTCCTTGTGACAAGACCTTTCCATTGATACCAAAATTTTTGACCTCGTGACCTTGACCTTTGACCTTTGACCTACTTTTCAAAAACTTTAACATTGGGCATAACTTTTGAATGGGAAGTGATAGGGCTTTCATATTTCACATGTGTATTCCTTGTGACAAGACCTTTCCATTGATACCAATATTTTTGACCTCGTAACCTTGACCTTGACCTTTGACCTACTTTTCAAAAACTTTAACATTGGGCATTACTTTTGAATGGAAAGTGATAGGGCTTTCATATTTCACATGTGTATTCCTTGTGACAAGACCTTTCCATTGGTGCCAAAATTTTTGACCTCGTGACCTTGACCTTGACCTTTGACCTACTTTTCAAAAACTTTAACATTGGGCATAACTTTTGAATGGGAAGTGATAGGGCTTTCATATTTCACATGTGTATTCCTTGTGACAAGACCTTGCCATTGATACCAAAATTTTGACCTTGTGACCTTGACCTTGACCTTTGACCTACTTTTCAAAAACTTTAACATTGGGCATAACTTTTGAAAGGGAAGTGATAGGGCTTTCATATTTCACATGTGTATTCCTTGTGACAAGACCTTTCCATTGATACCAAAATTTTTGACCATTTGACCTTGACCTTGACCTTTGACCTACTTTTCAAAAACTTTAACGTTTGGCATAACTTTTGAATGGAAAGTGATAGGGCTTTCATATTTCATATGTGTATTCCTTGTGACAAGACCTTTCCATTGATACCAAAATTTTTGACCTTTTAACCCAGTAACCTCACATACATGTACTTAACAGAAAATAGTGTTCATACTAACAAAGATGCCACCGGGGGCATTCGTGTTTCACAAACACAGGCTTTATTGATTTTTATGCTTGTGTCAAAATATGGACTAAATGAGAGAGTACGTGAAAGTTTTACATAAAAATAATCTTTGTTCTACCTCTGCTTTGCTATTACCCGGCCAAGATTTTTTTTTATGTTATTGATTAGGAAAGGTTTGTGTTACCAAAATATAGATTTAGTTTATGTAGATCCTCTCTTGGTTTAAAATTGCCGATAACGTTTAATTATATGTGAAACAAATTAATTTTGTCATGCATTATTGGCTATTTGAACAGAAGTCAAACGTACTAGTAGCATCTCGGAATGAAACTTTGTTTAACACAAAGTGTCATATCTTTTGTATTTGGTCATTTCAATACATTTTGACATAATATACTACAAGAAACAATATTATGCAGAGTTGAACTGAGTTTTGAGTTAGCAAAAGTTTTAACAGACAAATGAAGCCTTATGAAATTGTGCCCGTAGTGATGTTTAAATTTTTTTCTCCTTGCAATTTTTTCGGAAAAAAAAAAAATTTGATTCTTTTCGTTCGGAATAATGGATATAATTCCTTTTTCGTACATCTATCTTTTAAAAGCTGTTGAAGTGCTGCTCAAATAGAAACCATAGGTTGTTATACTTTGTAAGTTCACTATGAAATAGTTTGTTGAATTATGCCGTGAATATTGTTAGCGTATAACAGATTTTTTGGTTGAGTAATTGTGGTTGTTGTGAATGTATTGCCAAGTGTTGGCTGTGAAAGATCAAACTGCAATAAGTAATTGATAGATTTTTTTTCTCTCTGTATATTTAATGCCTTAGTTGCCACTGAACAATTTTACATTCTTTGATATAGTTTATTTATGGCATAAAATAAATACCAAATTATACTAAGAATTCAGTATCTGTATCTTTTATTTGAGAAAGTGTATGTACACTGAGAGAAAATCTTGATAGATGAAAATCTCTTGTAAATTCTAAGAATTTTGGTTCCACACTATTGGGTGATTGACTCCAAGGTCAAGGTTGCAACTTTTAACAATTTCCGTACCAGCTGAAACAGTTCTGTCATCTTTCACATGTTGACATTTCAGTCAAGATTGATTAAAGTCAGATTTGAAAGAATGCCACATGAATCAGGTTTGTGCACAAGTAAGGTGCAATTTTTGCTCCATTTGAGCTTGACTTCCAAAGAATTTTAGAATCGAAGCCTCATTGCTGTGCAGTGTGCACATGTTCTGACATTGAGACAAGTCAAAAGAGCAGATCTGATTGGTCCACTATTTTACAGCGGAGAAAATTGAGTAATGGAACAGCAACCCTCTTTAGAACCAAATTCCAGAGTACATCATCTTCAGTATCCTTAAGCTTGCATGGAGTAGTTACTACATTACTACGATACGTACCATGATACAAGACCCATGATTTGATATATATCATGAAATTCATCATACACTTTTCTATCCAATCCAACACTCGCATATTCCTTGAATCCAAAGAAAAACTGGACATACTTGCATCAATTTAGTCTTAACAGCATAAAGAGGTTTTCAAGTTACATGGTGATGGGGATATACTATTGGCTTTATACAGTGTACATTATATAAGTAAATGATACAGAAAAAAATTGTCTCTATTTGTTACACTGAGCTTGATTTTGTTTTAAAATGCTGTATAGTTGTGTATTGATTGAATGGAACATGTATCATGATACGGATCGGCAAGCTACTGTATCAAGATAAGAGTACAAACTATATATCGTTACGCCACTATACTACATTACTACCATGAAAAAAGTTTATGCAAGGGGATTATAAAATCTCATTCTCATCAGTGATGCACACTCGATCCAAAGATATGAGTAATTTCAAAGTTAGCTGAACAGCATCATTTCAATCCCCATCCAGTCTATAGTCTATCTATCTGATGACAGATTTAGGAAAATTTTTTAAGGACTTCATCAAAAGGTATGCCATGGCTCCAACAGTTTCAATACAGTTTGAGATTGTATCATGATGTCTGCAAATGGAGGCATTTTCCATCTTTGCTGGCCAAAGTTCAGTTTACTAGATCTTTCATCTCCACATGGGCACTTGGTGTACATGTAAATTGTATCAATAGCATTTGACAGCCTACAATCAAAGGGGTCAAGAAGTAAGTATGCAAGTGTTTGGAGTGGATAAAATCGGCTGGATTCTGATTGGTCCACATAGGGCACCCTTTGTGTACATTTAAATTGTATACATTGTAGCATTTGACAGTCTACAGTCAAAGAGGTCAGGAAATTGGCATGCTAGTGTTTGGAGCAGATCCTGACTCCCCACACTATTCTGCTTACCCCTTCACCTTGATTCACATTTTTTGAATTCACTTGACTTGCAAGAAAATATTCTTGATCAGAAGTAATTTTTAAGTGCCCAATGTATATCAAAATGTAGATTAGATTAAGTTCAGGTAATTGAGAAAGACTGTCTAGTAACATACAAAAATGTACAACTTTTTATAATTTACTTATATGAAAAAATAGACCTCTTCTGAATTTGTAAACAATTTCAATTCATTATAAATTCTATCAATAAGGACATTCAAAACAAAACATGTTAACAACACACAAATATCTGAGTATGCAAGAAATTACGAGAAAAAAATTACATTGCATAAAACAATTAATTCACTACATTGTATTATTTGTAAACATAGTACCTTAACAGAGAATTAGCCAATTATTCAACATCCCCCCCCATTGGCTGACAATAGACCTCTTCAATGTGAGGTTCACTTGGATCACTTTTACCTTGTCGTATCGAATTTTATTTTACCAATTGGAATAATGAAAAGACGTCCTCATGCAGAACATACTAAAGTTTAAATGGTATGACGTCATTTCATTGTTTTGAGTGGGTAAAACATTGCAAGAAAAGAGAAAAGTGATCCAAGTGAGTGTTTTCTTGAGAAAGTCTTACATTATAATCAATGGCCCGTCAAATGATGTTCTGTTGGGACTTTTCATTATGATGTCGTGATGCACAAGACTGCCATTGCCAATAGTTGTGATGTCGGAGATTTGGCCATCGTTAAATTAAAACTGTGGAGATGGAATTGCCTTTCATCAAAGTACAATGTACTTTCATTTATAAATGAATGTAGCATTACAATGAGGACAATGATAGAAAGTAACAAGTTATCTTCATCTTCTCCTTTGTGAGAAAGTAGAAGAAACATGATTTCAGATCTACTTAATAGTACATTGAAACACTAGGGAGCTGACAAGATAAGACGTAAAATCAGCCCTAAAAAGTGGAATTTTGAAAATGTACATAGGATTTCATCTTACGGATACAAAATAAATGTAAATTACAAAAGAAAAAAAAATTGTAAAATCTTATTTTCACTACACTCAAAATTCATTATGTCATAAATACATTAATCATGTGAAAATGTATGAAAACACTTCAAACAATTTTGGAAGTATGCCTAAACTTATGTGATATTGTAATAATTATGATTTAGATAATAAAATTCAATGAAGTTACAATTACATGTATATGAATGTCATGTAGTAACAGTGAATTTAACCTTTTGGCAGCATTGCACTCCAAAAATTTGTGTAATCTTTTTTTCAATTTTTTTTTTCAATATTCAATAAAGATATAGCTAAAATGGAATCAAAAGAAAAAGGAACTTGGAAGTAGTTAGATTTTTTTTCTCTCTCTCTCTCTCCATCTTTATGATTTGGCTTTCTTTCCTGCGTCATTTCCATACATAAATGTGTATACATGAATTCAATCACCATCCCATAGTCATAGTACACATAAAATCTTCGAAACCACATCTTGGAAGATTTCTATTGAATGGAGTTGCCAGCAACACATTTGATACCATGTAGCCTTTCTGATTGGCCAGTTCTGTCAGTTTATGCATGGAAGCACCATCAAGGCTCGAGTGTCATGCAACAATGTACGATACATTAAAATAAGCTGCTCAAAAATTGGATGTGGAACTCAAGGACAGCAACCCAGGCAGAAGATTCTCTCTATGCTTTCGTCATAGCTATGTAAAATAAAAGTGAAATTATACATGTATTACTAACATTTCTTTGTAGTTTGTGCTCCAGCTACAAATATTTAAAAAACAATAAATACCTCAAATCAAAGCATGGCATCCTCTCATGTGGCAAAATTTTAAATTGAGACCTTGACCTCTAACTCCTGACCTTGAAAAGCAATTTGTGTTACGTGTACTACTCTCATCTTAAGTTTAATGAAAATTGAAAGTAATCTACCCAAAAAGTACAAGCTTTTTAGGAAACACATGCCTAGTGTTGGAAATTGGATGGAGTAATCAAAATTGGTTAATCGGAAAGTCTTTCGATTGATTAATTGATTATAATCGGATGCTTATAATACACTACAAAACTGTAAATATTTCACGATTTGTCAATAACTTACTTTTTATTGACAGCAATTTTATGGAAACTCAGCAAAATGTTTCATACGAGTGTGCATACTAATCCTAAGTCAAAGATATATCAGTGGACTTAAATTATGAGTACGACGTATGAACTGTTTCTTTAGCATGTTTAGCAAAAATACGGTTTAATGATGCAAATATGCATTCTTATAATGTTATGAATTTCCCGATTATAATCCATTATCAAAATCATTATCGATTATCGTAATCGGAAGGATCTGGCGACGATGTCGCTGACAATCGGCACAACACTACACATACCCATCAATAGAGCTACACGAGGGAATAGTAATGCTAGCCATTGTAGCTACACAGTATCGTCTGATATATACTTTCTTCGAAACAAATCAAACAATAGGTAGTTATGTACCATACTGTATATTCTCTTCAAAATATTTAGTTCTAGTCCAGTTTCCTTTTCAAATGATAGAACAAGAAAGCGGAAAAAATTGCTTACTTGGTAGTTGAACACAGCTGGCAAAAGAATCCATGGCAATTATAACACTGCATCATGTTACCTCTCAGGAAAACTTTCTCACAGAAACTACAGCTTTGCTTTGTAGGGGACAGTGGAATCTGTGCTTGAGGTATTGCTGGAAGAGGTTGATAACAATGTACAAGTATTGTAAAAATTAAGTGACCTAATTCAATGGAACCTAATTTCGTCAAGTACATGTAAACAAAGAGGTTCGACTATCATAAAGACTGAAAATGATTACAGTTTTTTACACGTATATACAAATGTATTAAGAATTTTTCATAGTGAAAAGGTATATACAACATGTACGTGGCTCTTCCACTGTGACCTAATTCAATGAAACCTAATTTCATCAAGTACATGTAAACAAAGAGGTTTGGCTATCATAAAGACTGAAAATAATTACTGTTTTTTTTTTACATGTATATACAAATGTATTAAGGATTTTTCATAGTGAAAAGGTATATACAATATGTATGTGGCTCTTCCACTAAGACCAATTTTCCTTGCATCATTCTTTTTTTTCAAGAAGTAAATATTGGTCAAGATTAATCTTTCTCAGCATGCTCAATACGATCAAAGTGCAAGTACCAGTATCATAAGCATACATGCATTAATTTTTTAGAAATTGACACGTAAGCGTAAACTCTTCAAATTGGTTTTTGAAAAAGATGTGAAGTTCAAGTCATTTTCTTGAGAAGCTTGTACCGTAGTTTCAACAAATGAAATTGAAGACTCAAATGTATTCATTACTTTTACCTGTACAAGTGATACTCAAATAATACCTTTCTTTTTGAAGAAATCCCATTTATATGTGTTATCGCCAGTAGCATCGGTACATGTGGAGGTGCTGGCAGCCGCGTCCATCTGTTCGTCTCCACATCCACCGGCTGGTGTGGATAATTGACCTTGATGATTGAGCACCATCTGACCTTCCTCGTGGACATACGAGACACCAGGCGGTAAAATTATATTGTTGTTGTTGTTCGGAACCATTGGGTGGTTTTCGTTGGCGTCCATCATCACTGTATTCTCATACAGATTCTTCTTGGCTCCACTAAACAACATGTCTTTTGTTCTTTCTGAAAAAATATGATGAACGGAAATAGAAATGTTACAGGTATTCATGTACATGTACAGGTATGTACATATGGTACAATAACCAATAACATGCTCACAGGTCTCGAAATTAGCGGGAAATACTTGTGAGTGGAATTCAGAAATTGCGAGTAGAAAATTCAGGAACTTGAAAAAAATTGCAAGTGGTATATACAAACAGGACAACATATTAAGGTCAGAATCTGTGGTACTATACAGGCTACTTTAGACAGTCACACTGTACATTACATGTAATGTTTGCATAGTGACATTAGTGCAGTTTTGTATTCTTATGCATACCTGCGAACCCTAGGACATGGTTAGGAGGAAAAGCGTGGTCACGGACTCCCCTCCCCCCCATCTTCCACTGAGAATTTATTCAATCTACCACGATAAAATATCGTTACAGTTATCAACTTTAGACACAGAAAAATGTATAATCTATTATTCATCTTTTCACCAATTTTGCTTACTTACATTTACTTACAAGAATGTCTTTCTAATTCTGTTGTTCAGAAACCTATGTGTCTTTTATCCAAATATGTTTGGTAATATATGTGATCCCCCATGAGCGACAGTAAAATCACATCTATACCCCGTACTGATATGGCACAGTAAGTGAATTCGGGCTCCTCTTTCATTTAGGGACACAGCCCTGTAAAAATGGGAACGTAATCAATTTTGAACTTGTTTCCTGCGCATATTCCAATATCAGGCGACACCATATCGTAGCTATCTCCTCTGTCAGTATTGTCGTTTTTTCCTTTGTCGATGCCGTTCAGATTTGTATTTCAAAGTTGCCATCATCTGTTATCATTTCGTTCTTGGTCGGTTCAGCACTTTCAACATGCTTTTTAGGGAACCTACCTAAGCATTTACAAGAGAGTATCGAAACAAGAGAGGTAACTCCAGCAAAAGTGCAATAATTGTCGAAAGTGGAACGGACAAGTCTCGATCCGGAATGCGGAATTTGCCTATAAAAATCGGAAAAATTCCGTTAAATTCGGAACGGTTGGCAGGTATGCTTATGTGAAATTCATAATGTTCTGTAACATGACTTCTTTAATAGATTATGTACAGCGTTGAAGACATTTGTTCTTGATTTTCATTTTAGGCTTTACTTTTTAATTTCAATGCCTGTCACCATTTCCAAAACCTAATGAGAGCCAAGGTTTTCTTAAGGTATCCGATGTAGAATAGGGCACTTTTCCATGCCTGGTAAGGTACTAAAAACTCAGTGATTCATTGTTCAGCAGAAATAAATGGGTCATAACTCAAATTCAATGGGTCAAATTTGTAATTATACAAAAATTTATCCCCACAACCTCCTTTAACCAATAGACAGCAGAACCAGACCCACACAACTTCAAACAAATTAACTGCAGAAAAGATACATACATGTATAAATACTCTTTTTAACCCAAAAAATTAGTACAATGGAATCAGTTACCAACCATAATTACATCCTCAGACTCACTTGACATCTTCAGGGAACAGCTCACCATTCCTTTCCTAAAGGCAACATTCCTATAAAACCACACAGATCACTGTAAATTATAGTTTTAAAAAATTTTGTTTTGTTTTGTTTAAATTATTTTAATTCCCCTGTCACTGCGCAAAAAGGCATGTAATGATCAATAGTGACTGTGTGTTTATTTTCGGAAGAAGAAGAAGAAGAGTATCTGTGGGAAGGGCATAACATTATTTGAGAAAAATTCGAATGTTTTCCATTGATGGACAGAGGATCGAGTTATCCTCGAAAAACCTTCAAATTACCATCGGGAAACTGTTCTGACACGAGTATAGCTGCAAAATTTGTGGACGGCAAGTACTGATTCTCGTTGCGTCAGTCACAAATTGATTGTCCTTGATGTCAAGTACATATTTTGCCGTCAAAAACAACTGGAACGCAGTTATGTGAAAAAGGCTAGTTGCCGCATTAGGAATTTTGGGACGGGCCATCTTATCACAATGCCTTTTGATAGCATCCACCGCCGCCGCTAGAGGGCGTTGCATGTTCTTTTCCCAGGTAAGCTGAAATGGCGACCTCATCATAGGTCCGCCCCTTTTACGTGTATTTATATGGTGAATCCAGAGAAGTTCGAATGTAATTTATGTACGGTCACAAAGTTCGATGACCATATTTGGTGTATATGAATATTCTGATAGCAGACGTTTGTTTTTTACCGCTGAAACTAAGTTGAGAAGAAGAATATGCGTAAGTTCTACAACATGCAAAGCGCATTCGCTGGTTATATCATTGTATTTTGAAATATGAGACATCCTTTTATTCATAGCTACATCGATTTTTTGTGAAAACCCCCGTAAAAGTAGAATATTTTGTCATTTTATGAAACGATGTGACACAAAGAACGATAACTCGAGCTTTGACACTTTTGTTGTCGGTGTTGACACGAGCACCTGATTCAGCGATTCCCACTGAATCTCGATAATCTGGATGAATTCTTTTGGTTTTCAACAACTCTTAATCTAAACAACTATCCAAAGCCCAGTTTTCCATAATTCCCCACATCCTTATGTTGTTGCGCAATGTACGTTGTTCGAATATCCTCTGACTCAGACGAAATTCTGAGTGATGTCACGAAATAAAACAAATACTAATCTTTAAATACACAACAAACTGCCATATTTACTTCATATGAGGTTTCATCAATATAAAAGTCTGTGAGTCCCAGAAATGGGATATATTTGTCCCTAAGGGGAAAAAGGGAACAGGGGTTCAAGCTAATAACAGTGGTTCAAGCTAATAACATGGGGGTTCAAGCTAATAACTCTGTTTTTGACTTTGCTTCCAACTAAGATTTGTTCAGATCTCAACTAAATAATATTGAATTATGCAGAAAATACCATAATCTTGTTTTATGACAAAAAAATGAATATTTTTACAGAAGTAACATACTATTTCAATAGAAATGTCGTTTTCGAGGTAGGGGGAGGGGTATTAATTACCTTGTAGCTCTCTTATGTCTAGAGTTATTGCAGAAATTCTTTCAGATTTGGATTTAGCACACTCAAATTAAGTAATAGAAGTTTTGATTTGAACAATAAATAAAAAAAAAAAATGAATATTTTAACAGAAAAAACATACTATTTCAATAGAAATGTCGTTTTCGAGGTAGGGGTGGGGGTATTAAATACCTTGTAGCTCTCTTATGTCTTGAGTTATTGCAAAAATTCTTTCAGATTTGGATTAAGCACACTCAAATTAAGTAAAACAGGTTTTGATTTGATCCATAAATCTTATCTGAACAAAGTTCTGTAGTGGGGTTGCATTTTTAAGAAAACATTAAAAAGTAATTTTGTGAATACATGGACGGTAGGGGTACTAAAACTGCCATAACATAAAAAGTATCAAAAATACCAACTTAGATGTTACATATTTGAAATCAGCAAAGGTTGCTCTTTACATTGGCATATAAAAATTAAAAAAAATATATATTCTTTCAAATTGGTGGTTGTTGCTACTTTTGACAGTTGCTCCCTACAGATCTGGTGAGGGGTAACATTTAAAGGAAACATAATAATTAAATAAACCGGCTCCGTGCCACAATCCCACATGCATGACCAAGTTTTGACTTAATACGTCAGAGGAAAGTTGGAACTTACCATAAATTGACCTCATATTCTGTTCACCGCCGATGCCAGCGTTCAGTTCTTTCGTCCTGACATGTGTTTTGAACTGAAGCGGCGAACCATCTCCAAAAGGATTCCTTCTTTTCGGCATTTCTGCAGAAAAATGTAAATGATGTTTGGCGCGAAAGAATGCGTTGTTTTTGTTGTTGTAAAAGATAAAAGTAAAACCATAACGGGAAAATAAGATCCGCCAAAGTTTTTCAACAATTTTTTTTTCGTCACCAAAAAAGGAATTTCTTCTTTCTTCTTCTTTCTGTTTTGGGCACCCGGCAGACCTCTATTGAGTCAGTTGGTTGTATTGGTGTTATATTTAATTTAGGCACGGTCCATTTGATATTCTGGGGGGGCTTGGGTTTTTTTCGAAAAAAATAATTTTGCTCTGAATTTTGATGAAAAAAATTAATTTGCTTAAGGTGTGACAGAAAAAAATAATCTTGCTCTTACAAGTAATCTGAATTTGAAGAATAACCATAAAATTCGCTTAAATTCCTGAAAATTTTTCGGCTCGCTTCGCTCGCCGCAGTTTTTCCTTTATATGAAAACACTTTGGCTCGCTTCGCTCGCCATGGTTTTCTTCTGTAATGGCAAATTCCTATTTGAAATAGCAAAAGTATACATGTAACTGATACAAGGGGCTTCCTTAAATGCTCGATTACATTATCAATATAATCTATTACTATTTTACATATATCACCATAGTGTCTAATTTTATATACAAGCTTGGAAGGAGAATTTAATTAAGTTTTTCACTACATAGTTTTCATTTCTAAATGTAAAATTTTTAAGACCCTCCCCTCAGGCCCTCTTACATGTTACATGACCATATATACATTTTATTCACTAAAAATTATACATCATATTGTAAAATTTTTTTATCTCTCTCAGTTTAGAGGTGAATATAAGTTTTACATAAAAATAAAGTAATAACATGTTTAAGTAAAAATAAAGAATTCCTACTGAATAAACACAGGGATTTATCACGCTAATACCGTTTGCAGTATTTACTATATATATATGTGTTAAAGGGATCTAACTCGATGTTTAACGAAAAATCGACAAGTCATCTTTAAGTCTTCAGAAATAGGCTAATAAATGTCAAAACCTATTTTCTGTGGTATATTTCGATAGATTAATTCATACTGAATCTTCATACTAATTTTGAAATCAGTACCTCCCTTACGAGCCGAGATATGCCCAATACCGCTCTCTTATAAGTGCCGCATTTCTAGGTCGGACAAAAAGGTGTCCAATGATAATCAGGCATCAGTGATCAACTTGAGGCACCGCATGACCATTCAATGATGCTAACATCTCAAATACATAACATTGTTTGAAATAGTCCCATATATGCTTAGTACAATTTCAAATAAAGTTTTTTTTTGACGACTTTGAAATAAGAAAAGTGTCGGATTTAAGCGAGATTAAATTCAACATGTGCAGAGTTATGAAAGACATATACGTGCATGCAAAGAGGTAGCTATTTGAGGGACTTTCATATACCAGCGATTTTTGAGATGGTAAAAAGCATGTGAAGAGTAGATAATCATGCAGTTGTATGTCTTTGAAGTTTTCGGACGTTTAAACGATCAAGCAGTAACCAAATTTTGTCTATACTGCTTGATTATCACCGGACACCTTTTTGTCCGACCTAGAAATGCGGCGCTCATAAGAGAGCGGTATTGGGCATATCTCGGCTCGTAAGGGAGGTACTGATTTCAAAATTAGTATGAAGATTCAGTATGAATTAATCTATCGAAATATACCACAGAAAATAGGTTTTGACATTTATTAGCCTATTTCTGAAGACTTAAAGATGACTTGTCGATTTTTCGTTAAACGCCGAGTTAGATCCCTTTAACACATATATAGTTTATACAGCAACCGGTATTACGCGTGATAAATCCCTGTGTGAATAAACACAGACATCCTTCAAATACACATTAATTGTTGTAAAAAAAAATTTCCTTGCTCCAACTTTACACGAAAAAAATAATTTTGCCCCTCACTTCAACAGTCCGGGGCTAAAAAAATAATCTTGCTCCAACAAAAAACCCAAGCCCCCCCCCCCCCCCCCAGAATATCAAATGGACCGTGCCTTAAAGCATTTTTATTTGGATCTTGATCATTGGATTAATTCGAAGAGTGGGGGAGGGGAGGGCCCTGGGGGGGGGGGATGGGGTGCATATGCATCTTTCCAAAACTTGCAAACAAGCTATCATGGCACAGTCAAAACTTAAACAAAATTCATCAAAATATGTTTATTCGAGAATGTGAGAAAAATCTTTATACTGCGACAGATTCAGGGGGTGCATATATACAGCTGACCCAAAATTTTCCATATAAACAGGTATATTTTGTCCCATTTTCAGTAAAAATCGGCAATGAAGCCCTTACGGGAAAAGGGGCGCTGGATCCGGGCCGCCACTGTTATAACTTGACGTCTCTGCTAATCTCCAAGGTCATCATAAATGCCAAAGGGCAATTAATTAAGATCACACAAAGATATTGGTAAATACAAAGTATTGAAGTGGCACATTTTGAAAAAGAATGCTTAAAATTAATATATCAGTACTTCACCACAAGGTAGGTATGATGTTAGGAAGAATCCTATTAGTTTTCAAGGCAATACTGAGAGGTCAAGGTCAAATATAAAAGAGTCAAAATCTTTAATTAATGTATATGAAAATATTCAAGGGCCCTGTCAATCATGGAGTTTGAATCTCACCGTCCCCGGACATTGCAAAACCAAACATTGTAACCTTGAGTAAGTTACTTTACAATATGTTGCACTCTCTCTACCCTAAGGAGCATGGGTACCTGGCACATGAGACGAGTTGGCAATGTGAATGAAAAGCATTAGCGCCTGAACGGCAGCTCTGCTTGTATACTCCCAAGGGAGTTGAGATTATGCCCTCGATTGTACACCGGGTCTCGTCAGGGAGGTAAATGTAGAAGTTGCTTAAGGCTTAAGCGAACAAGACTACAAACCCCTACCTTTACCTTAAATTTTTTTGATATAGGGTCATAGGCCAAGGTCACAGATAAGAATTGATCAAACACCTTTTATACACTCTTACATGTATAAAACTTAATTGGAACATCTATTGATTGCAATGAGAACATGGTACAAACTCTATATAACATTATTCAAGCATGCCAAGATGATTAAGTCCTCAACAATTATTATAATGGCTGTTTATTAAAGTATAAGTAGTTGAATGGTACTGGAATGTGATTAAAATTCATGTATATGCCATGTTAAGTGATGCTAGTACGCTATTGTGACCTTGACCTTTGATAATCATACCTATTCTCAACCTTGATCAGAACTTTTATGATGCACATTACTTAAAAATGTGATTTATACCACTGAATTAGATTTTAATGTTGACAGTGTGAATAATGCAAGTGTGGTCTGAGGCACAGGTTTTCTAAAGTATGCCAAACATCTGGCAACTCTATATATACATCATTACAAGAAACTTTCAATCACCGAGTGATATGCCCCTACCAGCACAAATCTTAGTTCTGTAACTCTACCTAGAATGCTTCAAACAAAACAGAACTGAAATTTGATGTTACATCTCAAAATCTTATTATTCAAGTGCACTGTAACCTTGACCTTGGTTCAATATCATGAGATGCCATTTGGTACAGGGCAAAAGCATTCAAGCAGTTTGCCAGGACAAGATTTTTCAACCTGCAAGTAGTGTGACTTTGTCTTTTGACCTTGGATCAAGGTCATGGCACATCCTTGGGTGCTGGGCAACATTTCTGTAATATATTATTCATATCCATGCAGACTGAAAAATTATAGATCAGACAAAATTTTTAATCCTTATGTTCTGTGACCTTGACCTTTGTTCAAGGTCAAGACACATCCGTCTGTTCTAGGCAACAATTCTGTAAAACATTTGGATCCATGCAGGCAGTGAATACTGAGTAATTATGGTCTAGACAAAATTTTTCAACAACATGTACTATGACCTTGACCTTTGATCAAGGTCATGACACATCTTTGGGCCCTGGGCAACAATTCTGTGAACTTTTATTCAGATCCAAGCAGGCAAAGAAAAATGAAGCCTCGGACAAGCTCCTCCAGATAGACTGTGAGGAAACCTATTGAGACTTTGCGGAATACAGAATTTTTATCCCTTACAGACGGTATCTGACGTAAAACCATTGTGATGTCATGAAAATGGTATGATAACGTCGATTCCATAATGTCATTTCCCAGACATTTCGGACTGTTTCCATAGAATTTGAAGACGCCATAATCAGTCTACGTCAAATACCGTCTCAAATGGGAAGTAACTCTGGTTTTCGAAAATAGCGAATAATCTTCTCCGGTTTCACTGGTAGGAGTATAAAAAGAAAGAAGCCCTGACTAGACCAATGTACAGAAAGACAGACAAAAAGACAAGATGATTCCTGATATCCTTCTGCACCGTTTTGTTCAAAGGGAGTATGACTACTCTGATCTTTATTTGGAATAATACATGTATGATAGCTCCAAGAGAAATTGACCTTATGGATACATATTTTTTCTCCCATTGTCCCTTAGATTTTGCATTCCCCATGTCTTCAATAGTTCATACTGCAGCTTTTAATTATTCACTGTAAAATGTATGATATTTTCATGTGTAAACTAGTTTTAAAATCATGCCTTCATTTTTTCTTTTTTCGGTATTGTGATGTCATTTCTACAGCAAGAACAACAAAGTTATATGGGACCCTATCATATGGTCTGATGGGATACAGGCTAGTTTGCATTAGTGTTTCAAATAAATAACCGTACAAAAAAATTCACAGGTCTTCAACAGTTTAATAAATAAGATAACATTAAAATCTCTCAGCCGATCGTGCTGCCACACTCCTCATATTGCCATAAACCTTTGATGGAGGGCTTCCTGTAAGAAAAAAATATAAAGTAAAGTTTTCGCCTTAATGGTTTTGCTTGACTGCCGATTTCTATAATTTCATGTAAAATATCTTTCATTTTGCTCTGTCTCTCTTTATTCTAATATTTGTATGGTTGGTTAATCACTGTCACAAATACGGTAGAAATATGATCATGTGAACTATTAATTATAACATGAACACCAAATTATGAGTAGAAATATGATCATGTGAACACCAAATTATGAGTAGAAATATGATCATGTGAACTATTAATTATAACATGAACACCAAATTATGAGTTGCTAATTGTATCCATATTAAGCATTTTAAAAAGCTAATAATGTATCAATGACAGGAGATTCAGTTTGAAATTGTTTTTTTCGATGGCTACACAAATATTTGAGTACTTGGACCAAATGTTTTTACATCAAAATTGATAGCTGACAAACAAGAATCTGCTCAAGACAGTATGGCTTCACTGCAAAGCATCAAAGTCATCACTTTATATTAAAATCATTGAAATGGAAAATGTAGGGTCAAGGTCACAGACTAAATTAGGTCATAATCAAAGAAAGTACACACATGAAATGCATGTATTCTAAAAGCCTTATCCTTTGCTTAGATCAGAGAAAATTAGGTCAAAGCCCAGGTCAAAACTCAAAGCATACATGTACAAGTATAAAAGGATTTGATATTGCTTGCCTTATGGAATAGGTATGTATTAACATAAAATTAGCTGTGCCATTTCAATTTAGTAGTGATTCTGGAGGGCCTTATTGTAAGACTTGAAAGTCTGTTTCTTACTCAGTTTTAGACCTTCAAAGACTATTACTGTAAATGTGGTTATTTTTGCTGGGGTTTAATTTCGCGATTATAATATCAAGACATTACGTGCGGGGGAAATATTCGCAATAAAAATGTCTTTCCCATTGTAAGAATGCAGCGGGGATATTTTCGCGTGGGGGGAAATTTACAAGAATTCCCTTTGTTGCAAAAAAATGCGAAAATTACCCCCACGCGAAAATTTCCACGTTTACAGTATGTGAGTATCGATCTCTGTTTCCAAGTCCTAGAAACTGAATATAATCAAAGCTCTGAAGGAATTGATGGCGAGTTTCGTTTATTCATTTTAGAATGATATCAAACTATTTTATGGGATTTTTAAATATTGTATTAGCAGATAGAACAAATCCATTTTCCAATGTTCGGAAATAAAACATTTATGAACCCAGGGACAGAAATTAATTGGCGGTCGCCCAGTCGCCCATGGCGACCAAATTTTTAGCTGGGCCCCCAAAACACCATGTCCAACTCGCCCATTTGGCGAATGAAAATAAAAATACATAGTCCATATTTAATTATAAAAAAAAGGAATTTCTTTCGCTTCTATGTTAGGCCCCATACTTCGTCAATGAAGCTCTTTTAAAATCAGGGGCTTATATTAATACATGTACGTACCTGTTTACATACGCGAAATTTACGTTTTCTCACGTGTCACTGTGCGAAACCCTCGTTCAAAGTTGCTATTAAGATAATTGGAATTTGGATTACCGCATGTTCTTCGCACGACACAGCCTTATTGCATGTACATGTTTTCGAAAGCATTCGTGTACACATTTACTGATTCATTGAAAGGTAGCGGTACTTTGCACGGCCGACATCAAAACTAATTTTCTTAATTCATTTATCGAAAATCTTTTTAAAGTCGTTCGCCAAATTTACGCCCAAAATCTCATTTCAACTGATTCAATCCATGCCATAGGGGACGGCATAATGGCGCGAATATATGTAATGAATGTGCCGACCAGAAACTCACTTTTTACATCTCTCTCTCTCTGTTGAAGTTTTAAAAATATCTATGCGAGCCGTGTATTGTTCTAGACCCCCCCCCCTCTCTCTCTCTTTTTCTCTCTCTCATTTTGTCGTTGATAAGTTAAGTACATCAATAAGCGTGAAACGTGAGACTGTACAATACTAAAGTGACGTTTTATTCAGTAGAAAACTGTCGGATTAAAAAGAACCCCCCCCCCCCCCCCCCCAAATAAAACAAAAACAATAGGCAAGCGTTTGGAATGGGTGTCACAACCCACAGAAAGATACTAGCCTTAAATAATATAAACACAGGTCGTACATGTACACATACCAGGCACTTTTATGGCCCGTGGAACAGATATGCAGATCTATACACCACAGGGGTGAGCTAGGTATCATCGCTTGGTCACAAACCCTTTCTTCAATACAAACCCTTCTGTCTATATATATAAAACTTTTTTAATATACCTGTGGACATATAGAAGAAAGGGTACGTTAAAAGGAAAGGGTTTGTGACCAAGCGATGATACCTCACCCCTGTGCTATACATGAAGAAAAAATAAACGTCTGTACTATCAGAATCAGTGCGGATCCACCTTATTATTTACATGTAGGAAGGGACATAAATAATTGGCAAGGGGTCTGGGGACCCCTGGACCTGCTGGGGATCTAGGAAGTCCCCAGACCCCTTGCCAATTATTTACTCGAATTTAGCTGTTCAGCGTGTCCGTTCCAGCCCTGGCTCGGTGTTCAGTGAGTCAGGGCATTCTATTTGCGAGATGCGACAGACCAATGCGCTATGAACGCTTGATTGTCTGTGAATTCTAAATTGATTTCTATACCTAGAAGTGTAATGTATGACCGTAACTCCTCGTTAATCGCTTAAACACTCGAACTGCTACGACTTGAACATCAGCGCCTTCCATTTTATTTACATAGTGTCACGTGGTACAGTATAGAGGGCAGTAGGAATTACCGAAAAGACAGCATTTACCGAAAAGACGTGGTATTTCCTGAAAAGACCCCAAATTGCACCGAAAAGACACTTAAATTTCAAAACTAAACACATTTTATGATTGGAAATGTGTTTATAAAATCATCAAAACCAAAAATAAATATATCTGTCTATTCGGTAAATATCACTGTCGTTTCTGTAAATGCTGTCTTTTCGGTAATTCGCAGTATAGCCGATAAACTTATAAGCAATTTCAACACACCTGTACACGAGACAGTTGATGTTTACTGCATCCAGTATCCTCTAACTTTTAGATTTTTTAAACATTATGAAACAACTGTTAAAGCCGGAATGCAATGTACGCTGTCTTAAATAAATATGGTGAATAATGAGGTCCAGGGTCATCGGGCCACAGGATCGGAGTTGAGAAAAACTGTGAATATACAATTTATACATTTTACGGGCGTGGGGATGTCACGGAAGTGATGTGACGTCATGAAAATCCTGCGATCACTATAGCCGAGATCGCTACGCGAAACTCGCCTAAAAATAGCTTACCTAATATAAGATTACATACTGCCGTCCTGGCAATCTTTATATTTTGAAAAGAACCAAGTATGTGTACTTTTCTGAAAATAAATACAAGACTTTTGTTACATATAAAATATCTGCATGTATAATGCCTAAAACTGGAATTTCTAATAAATGTAGTTGAAAACTTATATATGTTAACAAGTCTAATTAAAAAATGTTATGATCGCTGAGCGATATAGTCCCCTACCGGCGGCATATATTTATGTCCTGCAACTCTGCCTATGAATTACTCTTCAATTAAACATATATGAGTTTAAATTAAACTTACTGTCTGTGCAGCTCAGTTCTGAGGTTTTATCTGCTTAATCGATTCGAAAAAGAGGTCAAGCGTGACGAAAATTAAACTTGCTCTGTAGCTATCCAAGACTAAGCTGAGTATCAAATTTCACCTGAATATCTCTATTTGCTGCAGAAAGAAGTCTGGAAAACTGACAAAAACTGAATTTTCCAAGTCATCAAGGGGCATAACTCCTCGAAAAATAGGTCAAGCGTGACATAAGTCGAACTTGCTCTGTAACTATCCAAGACCAAGCTGTGTATCAAATTTCATCTGAATATCTTCATCCGGGTCAAGCGTGATGAAAGTCAAACTTGCTCTGTAACTATCCAAGACCAAGCTGTGTATCAAATTTCATCTGAATACCTCCATCCGTTGCAGAAAAAAGTCCGGAAAACTGACAAAAACTGAATTTTCCAAGTCATCAAGGGGCACAACTCCTGGAAAAATGGGTCAAGCGTAATGAAAGTCAAACTTGCTCTGTAACTATCCAAGACGAAGCTGTGTATCAAATTTCATCTGAATATTTCCATCCGTTGCAGAAAAAAGTTCGGAAAACTGACAAAAACTGAATTTTCCAAGTCATCAAGGGGCATAACTCCTGGAAAAATGGGTCAAGTGTAATGAAAGTCAAACTTGCTCTGTAACTATCCAAGACCAAGCTGTGTATCAAATTTCATCTGAATATCTCCATCCGTTGCAGAAAAAAGTCCGGAAAACTGACAAAAACTGAATTTTCCAAGTCATCAAGGGGCATAACTCCTGGAAAAATGGGTCAAGCGTAATGAAAGTCAAACTTGCTCTGTAACTATCCAAGACCAAGCTGTGTATCAAATTTCATCTGAATATCTCCATCCGTTGCAGAAAAAAGTCCGGAAAACTGACAAAAACTGAATTTTCCAAGTCATCAAGGGGCATAACTCCTGGAAAAATGGGTCAAGCGTAATGAAAGTCAAACTTGCTCTGTAACTATTTAAGACCAAGCTGTGTATCAAATTTCATCTGAATATCTCCATCCGTTGCAGAAAAAAGTCCGGAAAACTGACAAAAACTGAATTTTCCAAGTCATCAAGGGGCATAACTCCTCGAGAAATGGGTCAAGCGTAATGAAAGTCAAACTTGCTCTGTTACTATCCAAGACGAAGCTGTGTATCAAATTTCATCTGAATATCTCCATCCGTTGCAGAAAAAAGTCCGGAAAACTGACAAAAAGTGGATTTTCCAAGTCATCAAGGGGCATAACTCCTCGAAAAATGGGTCAAGCGTGACATAAGTCAAACTTGCTCTGTAATTATCCAAGACCAAGCTGTGTATCAAATTTCATCTGAATATCTCTATCCGTTGCAGAAAAAAGTCCGGAAAACTGATATTCGGACAGACGGACAGACGGAGGGACAGACGGACGGACAGACAGACCGAGAGGAAACTAAGAGTCCCCTTCGGCGTTGCCGGTAGGGGACTAATGAAAGAAGCATAATGTGACAGTAAACTTTACAATATCAGAGTGTCTATAATTCTTTTTATGAGTAACATCTCTATCTATTACAAAAAATTGTAACCTTCATTGGATCTGATGTAACATCATGAAGATTCCTATAGAAACCTTGTTTTGTAAATGTACATGTTTAATTTTCCCCTGAATTTTTCATTGGCTTGCATAAAACTTTGATCAACATAAGATATCATCTAAAATGCAAAGTAAAGTTCTGTGTATATTGGAAAGACTGAAAAACTCTCCATTAATCTCTCAGTGGCAAAAAAATCAGATAAACTTACGTATTAGCTAGGATTATTCTTGTCTTTGTGACATTTTCTATCGTGAACTTCGTTTTTCCATTTTTACCAGCTAATCTTCCAACAGCCCTTGATAAATGATCACCTTTCAGCGGTTTTACTAGAGAAAACAAGACATACATAAATGTATTTATATCCACTTTACATTCAACTGGAGCAGGCCATTAAACGGCGAATAACAAATGTCATTTGCGATGTTATTTATTTCCTGAATTTTTCAAGAAATAAAATCTGTGTTTGTGAAAGGAATGCCCCTGTTGGCATCTTTGTCAGTATTAACACCATTTTCTGTTAAGGAGGTCAAAGATCAAGGTCACAAGGTCAAAAATTTTGTTGTCAATTGAAAGGTCTTGTTGCAAGGAATACACGAGATATTTTAGCCCCATCACTTACAAATCAAAAGTTATGCCTAATGTTAAAGTTTTTGAAAAGCAGGAAAAGGTCAAGGTCAAGGTGTCAAATTTTTTTTTGGTATTAATAGAAAGGTCTTGTCACAAGGAATACACATGTGAAATATCAAATCCCTATCACTTACCAATAAAAATTTATGTTCAATGTTAAAGATTTTGCTTCGGACAAACAGACGGACAGGCCATAAACTATATGCCCCCGAATCTTTGCCTTTAATTTTTGATAGGCTTATTCATCTTCCTACGATCATCACTTGTATGGAAGATCCTAACTAAAAGTTGAATCAGCAGCCTACCCACAAGGTTTTCATATGATTGTGTGTAGTTAGCTGTGACCTGAAGATTTGACCTTGAACTTTGGTGGCGTTTTTTCTTTCTCTTGTCTGATTATGAAAATTATTTGTGACAAGTAAATATATATGATTTCCTTATGATGCCTCAATGTAAAATTCCAATTTCTGACAGAGTATTCGAATGGCAACATGTAATGAATTCTCAGTTTCAAATGTTGTAATGGAGATAGTTTCAAAAGCTTGTGTAACTATACAGAGTCTTGAAAAATAAGTAAAATTCAGTGGTCTGATGACGATTCTTACCGTCTGTGACATCAAAAGATTCAAGGTATAAATCATCCAGCCTTACTAGAGCTAGGGCATCCTGTAAAACAAAAATACTTTTAATAGTCAACTTAAAATGATACATACATGTATTCAATCTTTATACATTTGAAGCAAATTTATTTTTGGTGAGAGTAATTTGTAAACTCACATAAATATTCCCAGACTTGGGCATAAAATATATTTTTTCACCCAAAGTTTCATACTACAGAGCATAGGGGTGAAACAATACGCCTACTGTGAATCACGATATATAGCGATATATTTATTTGTTTTTATAATTTTTATCAATTCTGATATGAAATCAGGTCCCTCTCTGTATGTTTTTCCATATTGTTTATATTTTCTGATAGAATTTCACATTGTCAAAATCATTTGCTTGAAAGAAACGCACACGAATCATTGAATAATTTTGATTGCTTTTGTCATAATTCATTTCAACTGTGAGCGCTGTGGACCATGGGTCGCTTGTTTGCAATAAAACTGATTAAAATCAAAGTGATTCAATGATTTATTCATATAATCTATAAGAGCGCAATATATTGCTATACACATTTCAATTCGCGATATGATACGAATTTATCAAATATCGCAGTATATTGATATATTGTTACACCCCTAATAGAGCATGACATTATACACGTGTCTAGCACACATGACAAATAAGCAGCTAATCAAAAGCATGAAAGATATGATTGATAAGGGAAATAATTATTTTGTACCTTAGATTAATTCTACATGAAAATTGTATGACTGAGGGTTAGAGAACTTTGTTGATCAATGCTTTAAGCTCTAAGTTCTAGGTCCCATTCCATCACAGTATCTATCCCTCAATCACTTAACTCTATAAATATTGCAGACTGAAGATGGGTTTGTTTCCACCAACTCAAGACTCAACTCAACTAAATCTGGGATCAGATAAGATTACTACAAAAATTCAATACAGAAGAATTTTTTTTCCAAACAGAGTTGTTCTATTACCTTTCAATGGAAAATAATGCAGTAATAGAAATGTTCTTTTTTTATTGAAATACTTATAAACAAAAAACTTCCTGTCCTGCTTGCCTACGACAAGAGACATAACACAAACTGTAATGTCATTTATTGAGCCTTTGCGGAATTCAGAGTTATTTTCCATTTGAGACAGTATATGACGTAAAACCATTATGACGTCATAAAAATGGTACATGTATGGTTACGGCGATTTTGTCCCGTCATTTCGCAGAGTTTAGGGAGTATTTCCATAGTATTTGATGATGACACAATTATTCTACCTCAGATATCATCCCCAATGGGAAGTAACTCTGTTTTTCACAAATGAGGAATAATATATAGTTGTACTGCACTTACATCCACCTCAAAACCCAGTGTAAATGCCCTGACAAAGTCTGCAGCTTTCTGTAACGCCCCTATATCCTTGGTGTCTTTACATGTCTGTAATATATATAAACTGTCTATCATAAATGAACTAATTTAGGATACAATTTCTCACGAGCAGTTAAATTAAATAGAAATTGAGGTATTCAATGCAGTGACTATGGGAAAATATCACAAAGTGAGCAAAACACTTAAGAGGGATATTCGTCGACACAATGGCTTATAGAAGATCAGAAATATTTTGTCCACCTGAAGTGAATTATATTTAGCTATTATTAAATATTACACAAACAACTGAAAGAATTATAATAATTCTAATGCAACTTTGCAATAACATAAAATAATACTTTCATTGGTTGTTTGTTCCTTAAGTTACTCATTGCTAATGTTGTTAGCACCACATTTTGTCTTTTATTTGCAAAAATTTAAATTGCATTAGAATGGGTATGAATAGATTCACATGTTATGTTTGCGGCTGGTAAATGCTGGTTTTACGTTTCAAATATCCGCATCACCAGAAAAACTTGGTTTGCCTTTGTAAAATACATGTAAACATTTACCTGCTACAAACTTCAGAAACTGGTCATTCTTTTGTATGAACTAATTTTTACACTACAAACATTACCTTGATTTCTACATTTCTTGTTTTAAGGTTGAATCGTATTTGGAGATGTAGGTGCTCTACAATGGGTGTGAATATTTTTAACCAGTTTTCTTTTAGAGGTGTGTAGCGATTATTTGGCACTGGAATTTTCCTGAACTCTGACTTTCCTCCCTGAAAGTATAAACGACAACTTTAGAATGATAAAAATGAAAAGCATAAAGCAAAAATATCACTGTATATTCACATATTTATTAGACAGCAGAAAACTTGGTGACTTTTCATAAAATCATTCAGTTTTCTATAATGTGAATATCGTATTAAAATTGACATACATATCATTTAATTTCCATTGTTATTAGAAACAACGATTCTGATTGGCCGAGAAATGTTGTTATACCGGTATCAACACAAAATGAAGTACGTGCTTAGCAACTTCATACGCAACAGTGTTAGCAACACGATTTTAAAGCTGCAAATAAACGTTAAAAAGCAACGAAATGAAATGATAAGTAATCAATGTAATATTTTTTTGGTTGATCAAGGTATCAACCAAAAATAGAGGGAAACTTCTGCATCTTGTGCCACATGCATGATGCAGTTTTCCCTCAATTTTTGGTGTTGATTCCTCGATCAACCAAAAAAATATTACGTTGATTCCTTAAATGACTAAAATCTTCATAGCAAATCATATAACAGTATAAAGATCACCCAAAGAAACTTTTATAAACAACAATGATATTGAATCAGAATCATGCGTATTAAAATACATGTTTTAATACTGGTAAGATGAAATAACACAAAGACAGATTTACAACGAAGCTGACAGTGCAATTAAAAGTCTTTATTGCCCATTCCCAGAATATGTTGCTCAATTGTACATAGAGGAAGTTTACTTTCCTGCATCTGGAATAGTTGTAAATCTGTACAAAATGTTTATCTATACAATATGTTTCATTGTTGAAATGCATTAAATTATCCCCCTCGACTTATAGAAAATTCAGCGTTTCAACAAATAAAGGCTAGCAGATTCCTGATACAAATGAAGTATCCTCTGGTGATCTATATATAATTGAATGCTCTATCTCTTACATTGGCAGATCTAGAAATTATTTTTACCATGGGGAGGGGGGGAGGGAGGTTGTTCAAAGCCGTCAGGTGGGGTCCAGCCTATAGTTATAAATCTTACAAAATCCTCCTCTAGATCTGCACCTGTTTTAAATGACAACTGATATTCAAAACTCCTCTCAAAATTTGTATCAATACGTATAAATAGGCCTGTTGATGAAAAAATAGGCAGATTTAGCAGGATCACTTTTCCTGACCAAAAGTACCGTTATGGCCCATTTTGTAGTTGTATTTTTTCTCCTTATCACACAGTCATTTGCAGTTCAATCAGGGAAGAAAAACAACCCAAAGAAATGTCTATGCGGACATGATGCGAGATATGTAATGCAGAAATTGAACTATCTGACTACAGACTTCACACTGTATGGGCAAAGATTCTTGGAGGAGAGAAAAGTGAGAAAGAAAAATGATGACAAGATTTCAAAGGACTTGGGTATCACAAAAAAGATGCACAAAAGTTATAAAAAAGAGATCACTGCTGAATTGACGAAAATGAAAGCAGCGCTACTACATACACAAAACGACGTGTCAAAATTAAGTCAGGAAGTAAGCGCTGAAAAGTTAAGGAGTAAAAAGCTGGAAAGACAAGTATGGAATATGAGAGCTGAATTACAAACACTAAAAAAAGTAAAAGGACCGAAAACAGGAATCATCTCCTTCTCTACATATGTCACACCCAGCCTGACGACAAACCGTTACCAAATCATTCCGTTCAAAGGGGTATGGACTAATGAAGGCAGGGCATATAACCCAAGTACAGGGATATTCACTGCACCAATGAACGGGCTGTATTACTTTCATTGCAGTATCCTGTCGAACTCTTTCGGTGAATATAAGCTATATGCAAATGGGCAGCCACGAATGAACCTAATAACAGATGCTAAAGGCGCATATAAACACTCAAGCAATGCTGTCATATTGAATCTGAGGAAAGGTGACCATGTTTTTATTAAAACATTTGTGAGGAGAGAGAAAATACCATTTTATGTGCATCAGTACTGGAGTAATTTTAGTGGATTCCTGGTAAAGGCAAAGTAAGCTTCCAGTGTGTATTTTCATGATAAAAATTTATCATTAAGTGAGGGCCAGCATTATTTACCTGACATTTATACTTCTTGTCTCTGACCTAGCTGTGAACATATGGTTATTCAGGTTTAAGTCTGTAATATTGTATAAGTCTATCTTGTATATATAAATTAAATTATTTCACTTTAAATGAAAAATTGTATAATTGTATAATTATATTGTGATCAGATAATCTTCATTATTATAATTTTTTTTTTTTTTTTGTATTTCTATTTACTATTTACTTCCAAATAAGTTGGTGTTGAAAATAATTTTCTGTTTCTGAAATCATCATGTTTTGTAACCTTTTCAGATACTTGCATACATGTAATGCAATGTGATAAGCATGATAAGTGTGTCACTGATAATACTTGCAAATTTTGTCAATAAAAATAATTTCAATCCTTTTCTTTTTATGCCCATGTAATCAAAATTCAGGGGCATTAATGTACATATATAGATTTTGTTGTTCCTGTTTGTGCCTCTGTTCCTTTTTCTTTTTTCATATTTCACATTGTGTACTCTTTGTCAGAGGTAGGAAATATTTTGACCTTGTGACTTTGACCTTGGGGTAGGACCTAGTTTTGAAAAAGTTTTGCATTGTCCATAACTCTTGAATGGTGAGTGATAGGGCTTTTATATTTCTCATGTGTATACCTTGTGGCATGACCTTTCCAATGATACAAAAATTTTGACCTTGTGACCTTGACCTTGGAGTTTTATACCTTTTTCAAAAAACTTTAATTTAGGCCATAACTTCTGAATGGTCAGTGATGCATGTAGGGCTTTCACATTCAACATGTATATTCCTTGTGACTATATGTCAAAGGTAATAGTACAATGTACAGTGTACAAGTCTACAGTGTTCATGTACAATATCAAAGCCCTATCCCTTGTGGTTCAAAAGATATAGCTATGTAAGTTATACAATTAGATTAAGGTCGCAAGTCAATGTCACAAGGTCAAACAAAAAGTATGGTTTGAAACCTTTGGTCATGAGGAATATAAATAGGAATTATCAAACCACTGTCATCACAGATATATCCAGATTAAAACTAAAGGTTTGGTTTAATTCAGTTGCCACTGATGATGCCAATTTAAGAGTGGCTGATGGCAATGCCAGGGGTATAATTGTAGACCTAGCAATACACATAGGGACCTTTGTCTTGCAAAGTTAATAGCGTCAGTCAAACTCTAAGTAAATTAAAAAGATGTATTTGTACAACATGAATACCCCTGTTGGAATACTGTTTCCTGCTAATAAGGTCAAACTCTGAATTTGAGGTCATGAAGGAAAAATTGGTGCCAATAGGAATTCTGGTCATGCCACAAGGAATACACAAGTGAAATATGACAGTGATCGACCTATCACGTCCCCTTCAAAAGCTATAGACAAGGTTAAAGTTTTTTTTATCTTTTCTGGCAATTGAGCTATCAATGTGCCACAATTTTAGTCAGAAATTTCTTGATGAGATTCTAAGGGGAAGGCATGCAGCTGCCAACAAAAAATGAAATTTAATAATAGAAATGCTGAAAGAAGCTAAAAGATGTTTTTTTAACAAGAGGCCCAAGGGCCACATCGCTCACCTGAGAACACTGGGTAATGGGTATGTTGAGAGAAGACAATATGTATTAAAAGTTGTCATTTATGAAAACAGGTTAACACAAGACATAAAATAACATATAATTAAACAAAGCACACAAGACTGAACAAAACAACAGTTAGTAATATGACATAAAAAATGCATGCACATAAATTAAGGCAGCATGAGAGAAGAGAATAAGAAAAATATCAGTTTTTGCATAAAAGTAATTAAGGCCATAAAGACGTCAAAATTAGTGATTGGATTTAAACAAAATGAACAAACTTGAATCATACATCCTTCTAGATCACTCAGATACAATTAGTTTTTCAATCCTTGAAGTGGTTCTTTAAAAACGGGTACCCTCCTAGACCTATATGACCCTGCCCTGGATCCACCCCTTAAGGGATCAAGCCTAAATGAGCAAAATTTGTAGAAGACCTTAAGTACTTCATGACAACAAAGTTTCATCAAAATCCTCCAAGCGGTTTCAGAGGAGAAGATGAAAATGTGAAAAGTTAACGGACGGACAGACAGACGATGCGGTATGACAATAGCTAACTTGAGCCTTTGGCTCAGGTGAGCTAAAAATAGAAGTTTTTGCATGAAAATAATGAAGGCCATAAAGATGTCAAAACACGTCAAAAATTGGTTATCGCATTTTAATGAAATGAACAAACTTGAATCAAACATTCTTCTAGATCACTCAGATACAATTAGTTTTACAATGCATGCAGCGGTTCTGGAGAAGATTTTAAAAGAGGGGTACCCCACACCACCTACAGGACCCCGCCCTGGATCCATCCCTGAAGGGATCAAGCCAAAATTAACAAGCTTGGTAGAGGATCTAAAATACTTCATACAATACAAAGTTTCATCAATGTCCTGTAAGCGATTTAAGAGAAGATGAAAATGCGAAAAGTTAATGGACGGACAAATGCCGGATGATCCGGTATGACAATATCTCAATTTGAGCCTTTGGCTTTTTATGAAATGAACAAACTTGAATCATACATCCTTCTAGATCACTCAGATACCATTAGTTTTTCAATACATGCAGCGGTTCTGGAGAAGAAGATTTTTAAAGAGGGGTACCCTCTGGGACCAATTTGACCTCGCCCTGGATCCACCTCGGTAGGGATCCAATTGAAATGAACAAACTTGGTAGGGGACCTTTAGTACTTCATGCATACCAAGTTTAATAAAAATTCTCCGAGCGGTTTCAGAGGAGAAGATGAAAATGTGAAAAGTTAACGGACGGACGCCGGATGCCGGACAATCCGGTATGACAATAGCTCCCTTTGAGCCTTTGGCTCAAGCTAAAAAGACAATATTTTGTCCGGTTCCTATCTTCTAATTGAAAAAAAATTGACAACAGATGTTGTTATAGAAATTTTGAACCCCCCCCCCCCCCTCTTTTTATAATCTTTGCAATAAAAGAATTATTATAAATTCAAATTGTACATGTTGTAAATCAAAAATGCTATCACACAAACATTTATTAATTTAATTTTACCTAGAATATAGCTTTTAATATATCAATATGAACCCAAGGGGAATTAATATGGAGATAATGCCAAACTTCATAAAAAATGCCGAAGTCAAAAAAATGGCCAAATTGGCATTAAAATTATTCAGAAAAGTTAAAAATTGCATTCAAAGCTTAAAAAGTGGAGGAAAAATGAAAAATAAAGAAAAAAAAATTTTATGCCCCAGTTGGGATTTGAACTCGCTACCTTGGGACTCATTGACACACTGAAAACATACCTATTTAAAGTAATAAAAAATCATTAAAAATCTAAAAGTCAAGATATTGAAAAAAATTCATCACTGTTACATTCCTTATAATAATTCTGATAAATGTTAGAACAATCATTCATGGAAAGAACCATAAAATGCCAAAAATGATGAAAATGACCATCCCCCCTTCCTTTTTTACAGTGTTAAAAAAATCATTGAAAATTCAAATATAAACTTTTCAGCAAAATTCTTTCAGTAAAGCATTCCTCTGCTTAAAATGGCTAAATTAAACTAAACTGGAGCAGAATTTTTCAGTAAGAAAAAAAATATTAAGAGAAATATCAATATTTGCATTAAAAATACAATGTCGAAAAAGACGTCAAAAACGCGTCAAAAATTAGTTATCGGATTTTAACGAAATGAACAAACTTGAATCATACATCCTTCTAAATCACATAGATACAATTAGTTTTTCAATCCATTCAGTGGAACTGGAGAAGAAGATTTTTGAAGAGGGGTACCCTCCGGGGCCTATTTGACCCCGCCCTGGATCCACCCCTGAAGGGATCGAACCGAAATGAACAAACTTGGTAGAGGACCTTTAGTACTTCATGCATACCAAGTTTCATCAAAATCCTCCAAGCGGTTTCAGAGGAGAAGATGAAAATGTGAAAAGTTAACGGACGGACGGATGGACGACGGACACCGGACAATCCGGTATGACAATAGCTCACTTTGAGCCTTTGGCTCAGGTGAGCTAAAAAAGAGGAACTTTATTTTTATCTTTACATATACAAAACCTCATTATATCATAATGATATTAAAATCTGTCCATTAACATGATTTAAAACGTAGTCGTCCTGTCTTAAGACGGACGTATAAAAATCATTCTGGTCTTGTTCAGGTTAGTTAAAATCACTGCATTGCCCTACATTCTCATCATTTTCACTTTCAAATATCAACATCTGTTCAGTTTTAAAGCTCAGGTAAATTGAATTCATCCTTATCTAATATTTACAGTTTTCTTTACTCCATATGCCACGCAGAACACCAAAGCCACTCATCGTCTTTTATAGCATACAGAAAAATGTATAAATGCATGAAGGCTCAAAACAGGGGATGCAAATGGTCAAGTTAGCATGTATCATACAAAGAGAATGGTTCAACTTGCTTCACTGCTAATTCTAACCTTACAGTCAATGGCAGGTCAGGTAAAGAAGGAGGGTCAGACCAAAAAAATCACTGTTTTTGGAATTGATACAAATTATGTATTACAAAAACTTAATTATCTGACAACAGACTTTACATTGTATGGACAAAGGTTTTTAGAGGATAAAACAGAGAGAAAGGAAAAAGAAGAAAAAATTTCAGAGAAAATGGGATCCATTGACACCAAGATAAAAGCATACCAGAAAGAGACTACAGATAAATTATCATCAATGGATGGGGCCCTGAAAGGTCTACAGAACACTGTGTCTGCTTTAACTATCAAACTTACGGATGAAATGAAAAGAACGCACAATATGACAAGAAAAATGCTGAAAATGGAGGCTGAAATAGAATTGCTGAAAAGTCATGACAGATCAAAAACAGGAACGGTATCTTTCTCTTCATATATGACACCAAGTCTTAAGACATCTAGTTACCAAATCATTCCATTTAAAGGAATATTAACCAATGAGGGAGGAGCATATAACCCCAGTACCGGGATATTTACTGTGCCACTGAATGGGTTGTACTACTTTCACTGCAGTATTCTTACTACCATTCAAGGCGAATATATGTTATATGTAAATGGAAAAAGACAAATGTATCTAATATCTGATGACAAAGACATCTTTGAACAATCGAGCAATGCTGTCACATTAAATCTGAAGAAAGGTGACCGTGTCTTTATCACAACTGCCTCAAAACGAGGAAACAATTTTTCTTATTTACATCACTACTGGAGCAGTTTCAGTGGATTTCTCATAAAGGCAGAGTAAAGTTACTGAACTCACAACATGTATGACGCTTCATCAACTGTAAGGCCATGCGGCCATAGTAATTAAATATTTTGTTTTACGTACGTGGGCGAGTTCCTTCTAGGAGAATTCCTCCGAAAAAAAACACACACAAACATGTATTTTTCAGGTAAAAATATCAGTAACTGATCTTGAAGACCATAAAATGCCTATACCATCATTAATATCAGGAGATAATAGTAGGTTTTCTAAAAATAAAGTTAGAATTATCCACTTCACTTAAGAAATATATTTTTCTTTTACCGGTATGTTTTCAGTATTCCTTTAAGAATTCCTTCATATTAGTTTTGTGTTTGTGTGTTTTCATGCCTGGTGGGAGGGTACCTTTCAGAAAAAGTTCGGGACGTAAAACAAAATATTAAATTACCATGGCCTAATACATAATTATTTTGTGGGTTGTTAGTGTTTTTAATTACGCTTATACTACTCTAATAGGAGTTTTGACTTGCTTTTAATGTCTGCATACGTTGATTTTCATGATGGACGATGTAATAAATTAATACATCAATATCTGGTTGGGTTATTTTTATACAAATTGTATCTACATACAAAGCTGAAAAGCTGAATTTGAAAATAATTTTCCTTTCTAAAGTAACATGTTGTGTGTATTATTTATAGAATAACTGTCTTTTGGAATGTGATTACCGGGTATACTGTGATAACCTACAATTGATCCAGGAATTATGTTCCGCGCATTATGAGAAACATAATTCCTGGATCCATTGTAGGTTATCACAGTATAATCACATTCCAAAAGACAGTTATAATATATATTTACATCCCAGTTTTTCACGCTTAAATGACGTTGAAATACGAATAAAACTCTGTTGCTAAGGCTCTGTTACTACGTACAGTCAAAGTTAAAATCAAGCCAAGTTACTATGACGTCATAGTTCAAACCACGCCACCGCGGTTATACTCCTATAATCACAGAGTAAATTCTATACAAATGAATGGGCATATGTAAATATACTTGTTTTATGATTCAATAAGGTATCAAAATACTTGTGTTTTCAAAATACTTGGGTTTTCAATAAAACATAGCTGAGTTTTCTTTTTTCCATGAAACATGTGTCAGGTATTTCAGATTTCAAAGATATTTAGTTTTCGCAAGGGGGTAATTTTCGCGTTTTTTGCGAACCAAGGGGCTTTGCAAAAATTCCCCCACGCCGAAATAATTCTTACGATGGGAAAGACTTTTTACCGCGAATATTTCCCCCACACATAATGTCTTGATGTTATAATCATGAAACTTTCCCCCAATGAAAATAACCGTGTTTACAGTAATTGCCTCGATTGGATTTTCACATTAGACCTATAAAGAAACTTCTTAATTAGTAATTTCACATGAAACTTTTTTTTCTTAAGTAACATGTTGGTGTTGGCCTCACTGAATAGTATGGTTTTGACTAGAGACAAAAAATTATAGTCGATCTCATACAGAGATGCACATCTCACAAAACAAATTAAGAACCATGGCAAACAGGATAAATGACTAAATGGCCCAAGAGTGGACAGGAAAGACCAGGCATTAATGATCAATATGCAACATGTGCCTCTCAGGCCACTGGTTAAAAAGGAAAAGGTTTGGTTACCAACACAGCCTTATGTGAATTACAATTAGTAGTACGTAGATTTGTATTTTGGGATGACTATAAATACTGAAGTATCATTGAAGCCCCACATAGTGACACCTTGCTGAAAGGAACACCTCACTTGTACAGAGTTCCTGAAAAGACTTTAAAAGTATCAGTCTTATCTGATTTGCCAATAAAAATATGTTCCGTCCAATAAGAGCTCACACTATAACTATTATTTGGACCGATAAAACTTCCCAAATATCCCATCATTTTTCCTGATGGAAGTTTTCCAGAACTCTACTTGTATAATAGTACAATGTCAGTCAAATCTTAGCTGAGACATCAGCTTGCCTTAAAATGATGAACTTGTATGCCGGACTTGGACAAATAATATCTTGTCTGCTATATCAAGTAGGGCTGAGCAGTTTTATTGCGGTACCGGTATATTGCGATACCAGGCATCACAATACGTACCACGGTGTTTGTTTTCATAAACCGGTTTTTGACGATATTATTTTTCTTCATCTTTTTATGCTGTCTTTGAACGCAAATCCCTACTCAAAATACAACAATGGGATAATTCAAATTGCCAATGCATGGTGCATATAATTCTTATATTTACATTGCAAGTTGATTTCCTATGTTAAATGCCTATTCACATGATTCAATTTTGACACTCATTTCATGATTAACACAGGTTGGCCCAAATCACAAAACATGCATGCAAGAATTTCAAGCAGTGGGCAGGACATACTGATGCAATAGCAAGACTGTCAAATTTGTCTGCATATGTCCTAAATCCCTTCTGCAATTTGGGCACTTACCTGGGTAAGGGTATCAGTCAACGGCAGTATAACTATAATATTAATAAAACGGCCCGAGCCCACATGTCCATCATTATACCATGAAGACAATTTCATATGAAATTTTGAAAGCAAAATAGAGGAAGGAAAGTGAAAATCATAAGAAATCTCATGTTATAGAAAATTGCAATATACAAATGTATCACGATATTTTTTCAAATATTGCAATACATTAATTTGACCCACAATACTCAGCCCTAATATCAAGTCTTTTCAGAATACTATAAGACTCTTTCATGGTCTTCTAATACGCAAGATCGCAAATACAGCGCGTGCAGCGTGTCCGTTCTGATTTTTCATTTAGTCACCTACCTAAACCATTGTTCAAAACTTGAGCACCTTTTCTGCCCAAGTAAATTGATGACGTCATAACAATTGAGAACAATCGAAGAGTGCGCAAGAGCATTCGTAAAGTCTTGGTTAGAAGTTAGGGCTGAGTGGTTTTTTCGCGGTACCGGTATATCGCGATACGAGGCTTCGCAATACGTACCACGGTATTCGTTTTCAAAAACCGGTTTTTGGCGATTTTTTGTTATCTTCATATTTTTAAGTTGTTAATTTGAAAATTATGAGAAAACGCGAATTCCTTCTCAAAATACAACTATATGGCAGTTCAAATTGCCAAAGGTGGATATAATTCTTATCTCTATGTCGTTATGATATGTATTTAAGATACATGTATGACCTCTAAGTTAGACCTTCATGATTTACATCTGCACATTCCACCTCTTATTTTTAATATTTCGTCTGATACAGCGATGATAAAATCTACAATTTTCTGACTAGCTACTTTAAGTACTTTGCTACAAAGCCAATCATACTATAGATACTAAGCAATTCATTTGTTTTTTAGAATTAGTATGTCAACAAAATGCACATGTCATGGAGACAAGTAAATTTTTCAACCGGATATTCATGCATGTATGACTTCGAATGTTATGGAAGAACTGTCAAATTTGTCTGCACGTCATCATTGGTCGTGTCCATCTAACATTTTATGATTTTTTTGTACAAAATTTTGAAAAATTGAGGTTGGAAAATGAAAATCATAGAGAATCTCGATGTTGTAAAATATTGCAATATATCGCGATATTTTTCCAAATATCGCAATATATCGCAATACAAATTTGACCCGCAATACTCAGCCCTATTAGAAGTATTTGGGATCTTCCATATTGCCACCCGAGGGGTCTCAAAATCATGTTACAGTAGAATGAACTTTATTGACCTGTATTTTTTTTTGGGGGGGGGGGGGTTAAATTTTATTCATAATGACACAAGCAAAAGGTCGCGATTTTGTTTTGCGCTCTATGACCCTCTTTTTCATTTCCCAAAGACGTTCATTGACCCTCTTTTGTCTGAAAAATGTTGACAGGTATGGTCAGAGTATTTATTTTCAATGCACAGTCAACCGGATTATTTATTTTCCAAGAAAAAAAAATTAAATCTCTTGTCAACTTTCACATTGAACATTAATTTCACATGTAATTTTTTTATCTTTTTCAATTAAATTACTTAAGAAACAAGAGATATTTGAGCTTTCTTTATAGTAAGCATAAATTGTGCTAAACTATATCGTAAAGACGAGTAACGCGTATAACGTATGTTTGCGGGCCGAGTGGACCTATATAAATTTACGGGCCGAAATGACCAATATTTGCAGGCCGATTTGACCTATTACGGGCCAAGTGTTCCATGGTCTGAGTGTTCCACGGTTCGAGTTCACCTATTACCGAAATGACGTATTCACATTTTCATGACTATGTTGCGCTTCCGGATTTGAAATAAAAATTAGAGCTATTACCCATCAATTTTTTTAAATGAATGCTGAAGATTGAAATACTTGTCTGCGCTCGTCCATGGGCTCTGGCTTAAATTTTCATATTATAGTATACATGCAAGTGTGCACTCACTGTCAATTTATCACCACTGATAGGTGGGAAGTGTGGTTTTTTGACAGGAACTTCTGTGGTATCCATCTCAGATTCGCCTACAGATTTATCAGGCTGTCGTTTTCTCTTTCTTGATTTAGTTTTGATTGGCTGAAATTCAAGTTCAGATGTTGTTTCAGTCATTTTTTCTGAAGAAGCCTGTTCTGTTGTTTCTGCCATTTTCACGTGTTGGTGCAAGAGGAAGTTCACAACTGCGCATGCCCCGAATAAATTGTAAACAAAAGACAAATTGCTAACAGATGCTGAAATTAACTAAACATCTGTATAATTGTGTTGTGATTAAGAGAAAATATAAATTAGTCTAAATTCTATTTGAAATAAACGTGACAATCAAAATTGTTCACGAAACCCACGTATTTTTAATTTTATTGTACTTTCACTTTAGATTTTGATCTACTTTCACTTTTGAAATGTCCAAAACTTGGAAGTGGACAGATGCAAACTTTTGCAGTTTGCCTTCACATACTACGGTTTTTGGATCCGCCAAACCTCAGACAAATGTTTATTCTCACTCTAAAGTCGCAGATCCAGGAGGATCCAACAAATTATTGTTGGCCTCGTTATCAGGAAAGTTTATTTACATAGAGTACCAGAAACATTTTGATAATCTGATACCAACATCTAAAGAAATACAGTTCACTTATATACCAGGTTTGTTATACTTATTAAGATGAATTATATGGTAACCGTTTTGTAAATAGAAAAATCTGTAAGTGATCACAACTTATGATTGATGCATTTATTTCATCTGTTTATAATCTTTAATTACCTCTGACTAATGCTTTCAAAACTAGTTAATTCTCACCCAGAGCTCATCGTAAGACACCTGCTTTAATGTTTGACAGACAGTACCCAGTCATAACAAACACAGTTTAGCATATGTCATCCTAAATACCTTTTATATATTACATGATCAATTTATATGCTTAGTCAAATTATGAGCAACCATTTTTAAAACATAATATATTCATATGTTGGATAATATCCATTGTAGAATACCAAAGAAATTCATGCTTAAAGTTAACAAGAGGTTGTCATTGAAAATTTCCTGTTGTTTAGAAATGTTGAATGGAGGGTAATAATTACATGTTCCCTATGAAATGCCGAAGTAATTATTTTTGTGACGCCTGCGAAGCATAGCGACACTTAGGGATCACTTTGTCCGTTGTCTGTCTGTCACACTTGTATGTGACACCCTATAAAAGTGATTCCTGAGTGTCTCTATGTTTTGCAGGCGACACATGCATTCCTTGGAATGATTTTCATTATATTAACTGTTCAATGCTGAATGTGAATTGTTATTACAGCTGATGCAGAGATAATTTCCCTGGATGTTATCAGTAGATCCTCGCACAGAAAGACTCTGATTGTTGGTGTCACATTTCTTAAGGTCAAACAGGTATGACCTGCTCCAACTTGTGCTGTAATGATAAAATAGATATCCTTGCATGTATACTTGTATTTGATTTTCATGAAAATTACAAAATAAACTTACCAGATGCATGAATGCTATGATCATATTTTAAAATTATGAGTCCATTTTCAGGTAGTTGTTGTTATCGTTCTAAACCTATAATTAGATTTTACATGTATTGAAACCAGACATATGTCATTTGGCAAGATTTTTCATTTAGAGGACTTTACAATGAACTTAATATGTCGCCAAGTTTTGTGATTTCTGGTGTCTGGCTGTCTGACTGACTAAATTGGAAATCAATAATTGAGAAAGATTTAAGAAATGTTGTTTCTTTTGTAGTCTGAAGAAAGTGAGAGTACCACATTAACGCAGTACCTGAACTTGTACTCTTCCTTACAGCCTGGGGAGGAGTGTCTACTGGAAAGTGTGGCTCGTATGTATGCATGTACATGTATTTATATGTAGAATTTGAGAGGTTATATTCGTTATTTCATCATACAGAATTGAAACCTTTGCATCAGTCCTGTAGAGAAAACTTTATTTACCGCGTTGGATCGAAACGTAAGATGTTGTGAGTTTTTAAGGAGAAATTTGATGTTTTCTCATCATTTAAGTGAATTACTGCATAAAACTGATGGAGACATTGTAGTAGGGCGATGTTTGATAAGTAAGTCCATATTGTTTATGTATCTGAAAAGTCTGTAGTTTTTGCAAACACTGCAAGGGTTCGTCAGAAGGAATGATTTTCTGTCTTCGACAAACTATTGAAGTGTTTGCCAAAACTATGAACTTTTCATATACCTGGACGATATGGATTCATTTATTAGGTGTTACCCTACTGCAACGGCTCATCAGTTTTGTAAAGTTTAATTTAGAAAATGAAAAAAAATACCCAAAAGCTATGTAAGGAATCACACAACACCATACGTTTTGATCCCACGCGGTGATTAATTAGGAATCAGTTGATCAAAATGAGATTCTGGTCAATACTGGTATGGTCAATTCATGATATGCAAATTTTTTTTTAGAAATGTTAAAACATATTACATGTATGTCTTATAGTTATAACGAAGTATACATTATGTGACACTATTTTTCAGAGGAAGTAGTCAGTATTGAGTTGAATTTTACTCCATATCAACTGACTCATACTGAGTAAGTATGCCTCTAACTTTGTAAGATTGGCTCATATATTACTTGTACTTTGTAAATTAATGACTCATATACTAATTAATTAATAAATTAATGACTGATATTGAGAAATTAAAGTATGTTTGTACTAGGTAAGTATGACTCTTACTCAATACTGAGTAGGTTATATGTGACTGACATACTGCGTAAGTAAGCCTCTTACTTAAGAAATGACTGTCTTATACTTTTGGTGTTCATGGGTGTATAATTCTGGTTGGTCACGTGCAAATTCCATGAATTGCGAAGCGATTCTCGGAAAATTTACACTGACCAACCAGAATTACACACCCATGAACACCAAAAGTGACAGTCATTACTTATATTTACATCTATTCTAATTATCGGTCATTTATTTGCATGCACATCACACATTTTGCCTGTAACAACGTCAAAATGTATTTCAACGTTTGTAAATTCTCCTTACATGCAAAACTTGACGTCACAATAGCATTACCCAAGTTATTGGAATATAATTCTAGTTGCCTAATGGGCATTTAACATGGGAAATCTACTAGTAATTAAAATATTTGGTTATGCTTCTTACTTCAACTTCAACCGGGTAAGAATAGCTTATACATTACTTGAACTGTATTGCAATTCATTGATGGGAATAAAAAAATAAACAAACAAAATGAAGTCATGTATCAAAATTTCAATTTCAAGTATGAAAATGATTATTCTAATCTTTGAATGTCATTAATACAAAAAATATTCCACCTCCTTTGTTTCAGATTGATACAGGGAGATTGTAGAGAGACAGTATTTTTGTTGAGTGGCAGTGACCAATGTATACACATGTATAGAGAGGTTTGTTTTCAAATCATCCCAGTTATCATAGATATATGCCTGTATTTGCATTTGTACATGTAATACACTGTATTTTATATGAATACTTGAATTTTAGTTTGCAATCATGCTGTTTTACCCATCAATTTTTTATCGTTTATGAAAAAAGTGTAAAAACATTTCTGTGACTTGATTTTTTAATTCTTTAGCAAAAAGAAACACCAAGTCACAACATCTTTTATTGGTAGTTCATCATACTTTTATTCATTTAGCAGTTATTCAGTCTTACTTGTGTTTCTTAAAATTAGCTTAGGCCATAGTAAGTTATTATTTTGTTAAATTACTTCCCAAACTTTTTCTGAAAGGTACCCTCCCGCAAGGCATGAAAAGAGACAAACACAAGATCAATATGTAGGAATTTGGAAAGGAAGACTAAAATATAAATGAAAAATATATTTCTCGAGTGAAGTAGATAATTCTAACTTTAAACTAGAAAACACTACTATTATCTCCTGATATTAATGATGGTCTAAGCATTTTATGGTCTTCAAGATTGTTTACTGATATATTTTTACCTGAAAAATATAAGTTTGTGTTTGTTTTTTTTCTGAGGAATTCTCCCAAAAGGTATCCGCCCGCGGATGTAAAACAAAATATATTTAATTAGTATGGCCTTACATATAGATACTGTATATTTAAAATATGTACTTGAGGCTGGTAGTGTTTTTAAGTATGACAGCTGTTTTATGAAGATGAGAGACTTTAATTGCTGTGACTGCTTTTAATTTTTTTTAAATGTCACAGTCAGGCAAATTTCATAATTTCTATAAAATTTTTATCCTGCTTATATATTTCTTTAACAATTTTTAGACCATAGTAAAAATTAATGTGTACAAAATTGCATAACTTGTAACCAGGTTGTTTGTTTCTCTACCATACAGAGGTTTCCTCAGAACTTTGGAGAGGAAGTTGCTGTAAATGAGATGTTCCCTGAATCTACCAAAATAACAGGGTGGTAAGCAAATAGAGCTATAGTCTATCTGATTTTTGTGTTTTTATGCCCCCACTATGTAATTTGAAAATGGTTTGTATTTTTTTCTGTTTAAAGATATGAAGAAATAAATCTTGCATATATTATATGCTTATATCATCTCTCAAATACAAGTCTGTGAACCTCATTCACCCATGTGTTATTTATATTAAACTATACATGCACAATTTTTCAAAAATTATATTCCTACAACTAATTATAGCCTTAAGAAAATTATCAAAGGTATATTTCCAATAACATGTTTATAGTTTCCACTATAGAATGTACTTGTACTTGAAATTTAAGCCTTCATATCACTGAAAATGTTATGAAATGCTGTGTCCAAACTTAAGCATAATCTTCAACGTAAACCTAACTTCAGTATAAATCTATGTTCACTTGTCTGAATTTTTAATTATTTTTAAACAGCGTTCACTGGTTGGACATTAAATACAAGGACAACTTTAGTCAGCGTTTATCTGTACTGGGTCAGCAAGATGGAGCCGTTATAGTCTCTGTGGTCGATGTCTTAAAATCAGGTCAGTTTATACACATTTGATAGCCTTAATTATGAGGGGGTGGACAGGGTGAAAGGAAGGGGGTTGGGAGGAGGGAGAGATGGGGAGGGAGGTGGAGGAAGGGGAGCAGGAGGAGGGAGGAAAGGGGGTGGGAGGGGAAGAAAGGGTGAAAGGGAGGGGAGGAAGGAGGGAGGGAGGAAAGAAGGGAGGGAGGAAAGAAGAGAGGGAGGAGTTAAAGGTGCGAGAGTTGGGAGAGATCGAGGTACCCACCTGACCATGCCCCAATTATTACACGTATGATAAAATGGCGAATCGGAACATTCAGGAATGGTTGTTATGGTTTCACAGCCCTATACTGAATACTAAGATGTTAAAAATGTCTCAAACCTGTGAACTTATATTAAAAATACCAGAGAATGATACCAAACTATGAAATTAAGTAGCGCGCTAGCCCTTGCCAAAAATAGTTTTTATACACTTTGATAGATTTCTGATCGACCTTTCAATTTGCATAAAAAATATTTTGGGCAAGGCCTGGCGTGAGCTGAGATTGTTAAGATTAGTGAGTAAAATACAATGATTTTCCTATATTTTCCATTATTCAGGACAAATGATGTCAGAATATGACATCATACATCACAAACAAGACGTAACGAGGGCTCAACATTAAATGATGATGCGCTATTTCCTCACACATTCCATATTGCAATAAGTGATACTTTATTTTTCATTTCATAAAAGCAATTTTTGTCTAAATCATATACATGTAGATCCAATTTGAGGGGTCACCTAGTCCTTTTGTTGATACATGTACATCAATCCACTAATTTTATCTAAGAAGTCTTTTTAATCTTATATTTTTTTCATTTGATGCAAGTATCACCAGAGAGAATGGTACATAAAACTTTGGCAGCAATGCGCTCCGTATAAAATTCGTTTCTTAAAGTATATCTTTCAATTTTACAGAGATATTGAGAACATGGAGTACTATGCATGATAGTCCAATAACCAGGGTGAAAATTTTCAGACTGGAGAGTGATATTTCACCACCATCATGCCTTAATTCATTACAAGGTAGGTACATGTAAATGTATAAAATCACAGCATCTTCAATCTTAATCAGAAGGAACGACAAAAGAATTCACGCAAGTACAGATTATATTAGAATAGGGATAAATTGATTATTATAAAATTATGATGTAATAGAATTGAAATAAATGGTTGAGAATGTTCAATTTTGATTGGAGCTGCATATGTCCATTTCTTTATTCCCTTGTAATCAGAGATTTTATTTGGCTTTGCTAATGCATCCCAAGTAAATACTCATTTTACGGAATTTAATCCACAAACATCACATTAGAAACTATAATTCCCATACTGTGAATGTGTGGTTATTTTTACAGGGGAAAATTTCGCGAGGATAACACCAAGATGTTACACTTGAAGGAAAAAGTCACAATACGAATGTCTCTGCCATTGTAAGAATGCAGTAGGGTTATTTTCGTGTGGCGGAAATTTTTGCGAGGTCCCTGGATTCGGAAAAAAAGCGAAAATTACCCCACACGAAAATTTCCACGTTTACAGTTTGTGATCTTAATTGAAAATTATTTCCAACATAATTTTAATTAAAGCAGTTTACATACATTTACATGTACTTTTTTTTACCTAAATTATTTCTGTTTTGCTGTTAGGGTTCACACCCTGTCCAGAGGATGAGAAGGACAAGACAATATATGATGTACTGGTGCTGAGTGCTTTGGAAACCTCTGTCATGTACAGGTAATGATATACGTTTACTTTTCTTTTTTTTCATATAAAATGAATAAATAATTAAGATATACATTATAGGAAATGTTTTACACAACACATGATATATTCGTTATTATACAACATCACAATATCTTCTACAGTAATTACTTTTTGTTATGTCCGTGGTAAAAGCTGATGATTAAAAATTCTAAAAAGAAGGTCATTCATGGGAGTCAAGGTCAAGGGTCATTGTATCAATAAGATTGTCATAACGGAATACATATTGTGAAATATGAGCATCCTGTTGCCACAAGTGTATTTCCCTTAAAGTAGGTTGAACTTTAAGATCACAGTCACAAGGTCAAGGTCATGTCACAAGCAATTTACATATGAAATATCTAAACTATATCTCATATGGTTCAAAAATTATTGTCAAGGTATAAGTTTTGGACAGGCAAAAGAAAGATCAGGTTGACGGCTTTGACTTATCAACCTTAATCTTGAACTGAAACAGATATTTGATATGGCATATATTTTGACAAGTGTTTTCATTTAAAGCACTGACCATTGACCTAATGACCTTGACCTTAGTGTTGGACCTTTTCATGTGAAAATTTACTAATGATGATATGTCATCTAAAATGTTATATGGTGTTCATATTTCACAATATGTTCATGACTTAATGTTACGATATATTTTTTATGTCCCCAGAATCAAAGAGGGGGGTGGGGCTATATAGGTTTTTGCCTGTTTGTCTGTCTATTTGTCTGTGGCAAAACCTTTGATACATCTTTTGAAATAATAATAATAGCAATAGAACTTTCATATCTCACACGTGTGTTCCTTATAACAAGACCTTTCCATTGATATCAAAATTTTTGACCTCATATTCTTGACCTTTGACCTTCTTTTGAAAAAAAAACTTTAACTACTGGCACAAAACTTTTAAATGGTAGGTGATAGTGCCTTCATATTTCCCATCTACATGTATAAGACCTTTACGCATCTTCTCAAGACAAGTGTACATAATACCTTACTCCCCTTTGTCGGATGTCATACAGAAAACTGCCTCTTCGGTGAGTTTCGCTCGAAGAATATATACAACAAGATCAGAGTATATTTCATTCCACTTTCATAAAGGTAAATATTGCGTACATTTATCTTGAGAAGATGACCTTTCCGTTGATACCAAAATGTTTAAGCTCATGACCTTGACCTTTAAGATACACTTTACTTTAAATAATAAATCTTCTACATTGAACTTTTTAAACTTTCTTTCAAGAGGATTTTCAATATGATTTCCTCCTAAACTTAATTGTACTATACCTATGTTGTAGTGATGTATTTAACCAAGGATTCACAAAGGAAGTGACCCTCCCAGACAGTGATAAGTATGATGTACCACTATGTGTGTGTATACTGGATATAGACTTTGATGGTCAGGATGAGGTCCTGGTCGGAACTTATGGACAGGTAATTTTGTGTAGTTCGTTATAGAAAAAGATAAGCTACATATGTAACGCTTTGTATCACTTTCAGTAATCTTCTTCAGTCTTAGTTTGCTGACCTTTTCGCAAAAGACCCCCAATGTTAATTTGATTTTCAAATGTGAATATGTTACCTTTCATTTAGTATTTTAAAAAAAAAACCTGAAACAATTTTAAATCTGACTCAGATTCCGTTGTACTGATATTTAACACATGTACATGGACATTTAAATGTACATGTAATTTTCATTTAAAACGTAAGAAATATTAAAATTTGTTTAATATGCTATATTTATTGAATATGTATCATTTAAAAATTCTATGATTGCAAAAAGTACTGATAAAATCTTGTGGTACCACTGTTAAGAATTTCGTATTTGCACCATAAGGAACTACTGGCATACAAGTGGTATGACGACGGAGAATACATGGGCAACGAGAACAAATCTGAACATTCCTCACCTTCTAAAGATGATCCTCTACGAAATCGACACAAGTCTATGGAATGCAAAAGCTCTGTTGCCCAGGATACTTCAGTTATTTCACCGAAATCAAAATCTCAAGAAAATATCACATCAATCCTTGAGAATTTGAAGAGAAGAGGTAGTCTGGACAGATACGAAAATGAGGAATTTCAAGGTCAGTCGGAGACATCAAAAAGTGGGTTTAGGTTACTATGGAAACACAGCTTTCCGTGTCCAGTAATGGGCGTGGCTAAATTAGACATTGTTGGTGATGGGATGGATGACCTAATTGTGATTACCCTGAATGGTGTTCATATTATACAGGTAAGAAATCATTTTATTGCATCATTTCTAAATATAGAAAAATTCTTTTAAAAAAATGAAAATCTTAATAATTGATGAATTCGTAAGAATTAAAATGAAAATTAAGTAAACAGTATGAAGTATTAAAATCATACATGTATAATATCTCTGTCACACCTGGCCGGATTAGGCGAATGGACGAGTAACAAATAACAAAATTTTCTATCCCTTGGTCTCCGTTCACATCTGTTTCTCAATTAGTCATCCGATGAATCCATAATTACTCATCCATTGGTCTCCATTTTGTCTATTAAAAGTTTGAGCATGTTCAAAACTTTCCACCGGACAGAACAGACTAAGACGTACATTACTTGTATGTATGAAAGGGTGGACAGGGTCAAAGGGAGGGGGAGAAAGGGGGCCGGAGGAGGGAGGAAGAGGGGCAGGAGGGCGGGGGGAGGGAGAGAGAGGGGCGGGAGGGGGAGAAAGAGATATGATTGGGAGGGTAACAGTAACAAAAAAAAATTGGAAATTACTTTAAATGTAAATATTCTTGCTCTCATGCGTTCATGTACTTAATCTCAATTTGACAAATTACCTCGAAATTCATCTTTATACCTTAAAATACCTTAAAAAATTTTTGGCTCGCTTCGCTCACAACAATTTTCAATTATTTTTCACTCACCTTAGTTTTCCATCTAAACAGGTTTATTTTTTCAAGGTTTAAAAAAGAAATAACTTTACTATTGCACCAATTTACACTTTTAAGTTCAAAGACCTCCTCCCCCCACTTTACAAAGTTTACATGTACCTTATATATAGTTTGAAGGCATTCTTCAAAGCAGCCATGTATATTTCCTATAATCCCTATTTTACTGGATTTGCCCTATTTTCCTTATATTTTGACCAAAATAACCCAAATTTTCCTATATTCCAACATTATCCCTGTTATTTAAGATCTCATTGAAAGCAAAAGCTTGCTCTTAAATGATAATATTCACTGTTTCATCAAAATTGAATCATTACACAAAATACTGCAGTACATCCTAAAAAAAATTCCGGCTTGCTTCGCTTGCCAAAGCTTTCTCATACAACTTTGTAAGTAAAAAAAATAATTTTGCCCCAGTCAAGAGCGGAAAAAAAATTTTGCCCCGACAACGACAAAAAAACACCCCACCCCCCTGATATTCAAATGGAACATGTCTATAAGCAACAGTTAAGTAATGTACACTAATAAAACTATGTCCGCTCGTGTGATTTAGAAGTTTTCTAAAGCCTTTTTCTATACAATGTGATAAGTATGTCAGTTAAGTGCATTGTCATACAATGTGTCTTTTTCTAACTTTCAATTCTGAATCATTAAAAGTGAGCACATGACACAGTCTACGTCATGTACTCACTTTTAATGATAGAAAGTTACAAAAAGATACATGTTTTTCTTTAAACATTTGATTGAAAAGGGAGAAGGGAGGAAGGGGGGAGGGAGGAAGGAGAAAGGGGTTGGGAGAGGGGAGATAGGGGTGGGAGGAGGGAGGAAGGGGGGCTGGAGGTGGGAGAGTGGTACCCCCCTTTCAAACTAGGCGTCGATTCTTTACAAACAGACAATAAACGGACTAAGGATTTCTGCATTTTTTCATCCCTTGGGCGTCTGTTCAAATTATTTGTTAAGGTGTGACACTGTCATAAAGCTTTTTAAAATCAATGTGAATGCACTGATTGAAATTTTCACTTACATGTATAACCTATTCACCAATTATGATGTACCTATTTCTACAAATATATTGCACAGATGAATGATGAATTACACTGTACTATATATTTTTTTATCTTTTCCAGCCTGATTTAGGAGACATTTACAAGATGTGCTTAGAAAGACTACAGAGTGTTACAAAATCTGTCTTTCCTGAAGTCGGGAAAGATGAGAAATATTCACCAGTTAAAGACAGTGATCAAGACACACTAATAAAAGATGTGATAGAAAAACCTGTAAAAGATGATATAAATGGTACGCTTATAAAAGGAGATGATAAAACATGAAAAAAAAAAATTCTTGATTCTTTTTCCATGCTCATCCTCAGATACAAATAAAAACACAAACACTCGAAACGGATACAGTATAACCAGAAATTTTTGCGAGATACTAATTTTCGCTATATTCGCGAGTGTTTTGGAATCGCAAAAATAAATCTCCACGAAATATTATGTTTGATAAGGTTTATCATAAATTTGTATATTAGTTACATTTTGTTCTTATTGTACATTTGTACATGTGTCATTCTTCATTTTTTCTAATTAAACGCTAAGAGAAGTGAATTGAGTGTAATCTTATGATAGAACCAACTAAAAATTCATTGAGGAAAGGTATAAAACAGTAACATCATGTGTTCATATTTGTTTGTAATTTAGGAATTGCGAAAAAATTGTACTCACGAAAATAAAGACATCCGGTATATATTTTACCATAAAATCGTGAAATTTGATACTCGCGAAAATTTCTGGTTATACGGTATGTACCAAACCAGTACTGGAGATCTACCGGAAAAGTTTTTTCATTTGTATCATCCCTTTCCTCTTGAAGAAATATTTCAATCTACTGCATCTTCAGATAGTTAACACTGTCTGTATGTCTGTCTTTCTGTCCTCTTATCAAGGAACTTCTTACATGTTCTTACAGCAAAGGGTCACCATGATAAAGATGAAAAGAAGAGCCTTATCAATTTTCCAGGTTAAAGGCAAGAAAGCTTTTTGCACTGAACCTCGAGCCCTATAAACTTCGATTACCACAAAGGATCACCTTTGTACCCCCTAATTAACAACCACTGCACTTAACTTTGTGAGCAGGAGGCTCTGAATGGCAACCTTCTCATCTCCGCCTGTTTTGGTATTTCATACCATGACAGTGACTTTTAAAATGAGTTACTTGTGGTTTAAGCAACTACTGTATACCCAGAAATTCTCGGGAGTATCAAATTTTGCAATTTTAATGCACAATAAGGTGTCCTTATTTTCCCCAGGTACAAAAATTTGCAATTTGAAAAGAAGATCAGATTATCAACACAGTGTGTAAATTTTAATAGATTTCTTGTCATTTTCTTATGACATACATGTATTAACATACTTTTATAACGTCACAAAGTAAGAGCAAAATTAATGTTATTAGCCCTTCAAGAATGAACATTATTGTGCACTTAAGACTTTGATCTTGTAAATATGACTTCAGAACAAGGTTAATGACATATCCTTTGGTTCCTAGGCAACAATTCTCGAATTATTATTCAAATCTTTGCAGTGTCAATTATGACCTTGACCTGACTTTCAGGTAGAACGTCTACATGTATATGACCTATGACCTATGAATAACGCCCATGGGTCCTTGACAGCATTCTGTAATTTTTTTTCCATATCTGGAAAGTTAGGGCTCAGCACATTGAGAACAGTCAGACAGGGTGATCTCTTTCAAGAAATGACTGTCTTAAATTTGGAGTTCATGAGTGTATCATTCTGGTTGGTCACGTGCAAATCCATTAATCGCGAAGTGATTCTCGGAAAATTTGCACATTTGCCAACCAGAATTATACACCCAGGAACACCAAAAGTAAGACAGTCATTTCTTATATTTACATTTTTGCTAAATATCAGACACCCTATTTTCACATGAACAAGCTTTTATAGAGAATCAAAGCGTAAAAAGTATTTCCACGATGGTAAATTCTCCCTATGTTCAAAACTTGGATATGATGTCACAATAGGCAACCTGATTTACTGGAATATAATTCTAGTTGCCTAACGGGCATTCAACATGGGGAAATCTACTGGTAATGTAAATATTTTGTTTTGTTTCTAAGGGCTGTAATAACACAAAAACACTACAGATTGTTCTCTTGCTTTACTATTATAGAACTTTGCACATTCATCGTAATATTTACATACAAAAACAAACATCCTATTCACAACACAAGTATGCATCATATTACATGTAATAACGCATGTATCAACTCTTACTGATAAAACGTTGAATATCACTAACAATTTACATGGTAAAATCTGGTACCAATACTTCCCAAAATGATTTTTTTTTTAAATGGCATTGCATTTATTAATCAATATGGAAATATGCAACTTAATATACAACAGAAAATTTTACTGTATTTTTCTTCCCATGAAATACTTTTTTAGGGAATCAAAAAACATCTTAAACACACTTTCTATGAAAATTTCAAGTGAAAAAATCTGAATATATATTCAAACTCAAGACATAATAGTCTTTGTCAAGAATAATCCTTTTCTTGTACGATTATGAAAAATAAACACATTTGAAAGTGAAGTCCATGATACCTCTTTCGAAACAGCATTAACATGCATGTACAATTACACACTGATCACAAAGTTATTGCAATAATTTATGAACATCACAGAAACTCACCATGTAATGAAAGCACTGTGGCAAATAATAATTGAAAGAATATGTCAACAAGATTCAAAAGAGGTAATGAACTCTTTTATTTGAAAGATATGTACACAATAATAATGGTGATTTTCAGAATACAAAAGTTACCACACTATTTCTCTCATATCGCAGCTGTCTGGTTGTAATATGCTGTACATTCATATTATTGTATAATCAGAAATTTTGCGAGTATCAATTTTCGCGATTTTATGGTAAAATAGGGTGTCATTCAATTACAACAAATACGTACATATGATTTCGCCTTTGTTAAAATTTTTAGTAAATACACTCGATTTACTGATCTTTATGTTTGATCAAGATATATGTGAAAAATGACACACGTACAATAAGAGCAAAATGTACTTGAAATGCGAGTTGATGTTATACCTTACTAAACATAATATCTCGCGAGAACAATTTGTTGCGATTCCAAATCAATTGTGAATAAAGTGAAAATTAGTATCTCGCAAAAAACTGGTTATACAATACATCATTTCCTTAAATTCACTTTACATTCAAAACGTGTATTTTATTTCTAAACTTCAAACTACATATCATTTCATCATCCGACATAAAGATTATTCAATATAACACTTCTACTTAGAAGCAATACAATTGTAAGAATTTTCCTTGTTTTGAAGCGAAGTATATTCAGAAATTCCAAAATAAACAAATTTTTAGTCTACTGAAGTGTTCACTAAAACCATGATCTTGACCTGTAGTATGTATAATAACCTTTATTCCAAGCATGTTTGACACTTCATAGGAAAGACAAATGTAGCTATTTGGTGAACAGACAGACAGACATATACATGTACCAAAAATATACACATTCAGCAACTTTACCAGTTTTTTTTATAAAAAAAATTATGTAATGCAGAACAGTTACATCAGCTTAGGAGGTTTTAGGCCATATAACTTACTCAATGCCTTACATGTGTCTAATACAGTACAATAATGGGCTTTCTCCATACACTTACTTGAAATAGCACAATATACAGTAATAAACACTCTCATAGCAAAGATTTCCTCGACCACACCCTTACTCAGTAAAATACAAATTCATATACTTTCACTGCATCAAGATATAAAACGCTATCAAAAACTTTTGCTAAATTCTTTTGCAATATAACACAACATATAACTTTCTCCGCATTCAAATGCAGTGTATACTGTAGTAGGATGGCAATATTCATATATGCTTCCTCTGTTTTTAAAATATATAGTAAACAAAATGAATTACGTAATATTAATGCAAGAAACTTGCCAAATAATAAAAGAAATTTACTCATGCATGGTTATGGCAACAGTTTTAAAATGGTCAGTTGGGGGGGGGGGGGGTGTATTATTTCTACTGAAGAATGAGATTAATGTACATGACTTTTGTACATGTAAAATATGATTAAATGTACGGTAAAGATGACATGACTAGAATAGTAGGACATTTACATAAACAATCTGTGAAGAATCTGTACTGTACAGGTGCCTATCTTGGAAGAATTTTAAATTTAGTGAAACTAGTACACTAATTCAGTACACTAGTTATAGCACTAAAGATTAGAATGGAAAATTGATGCTAAATGCTAATTTGTCCCTTTTTACACCGTTTCAGCTAAAATTGGCTTGCTCTTAAGTCAGTACGTCTACAGTATTACTTTGTGACCTCTTGTGTCCGATAAATATGAAAATTATCTATCTGAGTATTTATATTTAGTGTTGATATACAGTCATATTTCGAGATTTTCTCTTCTTAAACCAAATGTTATTTATTTAAATCATATACCATATTAATACAACGGTTATCCAAAGCTGCATGGTATTCTGACCTTCTGAACTTGTAAACAAAACTGCATCTTGATCAGATCAAGCTTGTACCACATCTGATAAGCTTCACAGCCAACCTGTCAGTTCTTACAAATTCTCACATCAAAATTAATCCTCAATCAGGTCCGATTTCATGACACAGATCAAAATTGAATCTTCTATCACGTCTGATTAGCTTTCCATTTCTCGTCATCTTCCTTTTTAGCGTCGGGTTTAAGCTGATTACGCATGCCACCGAGGACGTTAGACGTTGCATCGGCAGCTATTATCACAGGGGAGATAACTGTGGGAGGCACTAATCGGAATGCCGCACCCATAGCACCAGTAAATCCTTTCTGCTCATGCTCCTTTTTGGTCACATCAACAATATTATGGGCAGTGCAGGAAAAACCCTAAAAATAGATATATGGTATGAATGTACACATCAAACACCAATATTTTCCCTGTTATTTTAATACTTAATTGATGGTCTTCCACCTTTTAAGTAATCTACTAAACTGAAGATTACACAACTTTTAAAAAACTTACAATATACTAAATGATTATAATAATATACTTGAGATTTGCTTTGGCAATCAAATACATGTATAAAATCACCATTCTTAACAATTATCCCTCATAAGTCAACAAATACTACCGGACACAAAAAATTAATGAACGCACAAATTACTGTTTTGAAAATTATTCCAACAATATGAATGACGAAGCGTACTGAGTTTACTGGTAGGTCTGCTTGCTCGGAGCAATCTTTAACTATATCACGGATATATTTTACCATGTCATTAACTAATATTATCTTACCATCAACTTAATATGTTGTACTAACTTAGTATGTCACACTCACCTCTCTAATGGCAATATAAGCGTTCTCCATCCCCTCCCTGATATCAGAAGGTTGACCTCTTAACCTCCGCCTCTGTAATCTTATACTTGGTCCTGGGGTCACCACATCATAGGTCACTTCTGCTACATACTGTAAAATGACAGAATAACAAGCTTAGCCTATTGATAGTTCGTTTTTGTGTCTCCTGCGAAGCATATCAACACTGAGGGATCACTTCGTCCGTTGTCCATCTGTCCATCTGTCTGTCACACTTGGATGTCACACCCTATAAAAGTGATTCCCGAGTGTTGCTATGTTTTGCAGGCGACACATGCATTCCTTGGAATTTTTTAAAGTTCTGGGATGCAACCATTCAAGACCTTCTTTTTATACACCAAGTAATTTGGCAAACTTTTGAATTGTTATGCCATAATTAAATAAAGACTTTTTATTATGTTTCCAAAGATTTATTCTTTTTGTCATCAAAACGACCTGATTAGTCAAGAAAATTGCTGAATTGCATATTCGAATATTCGGCTAATTGGTTTGAATTAACTTAACAAATGGTCAGCCCAAATAAGCTAATTCCCTTATATGATCCACTATCAGCTGCAAACAACATGTACATTTATTTACATGTTTAATCTGTACGTCCATATTTTTTCCATATATCCACATTTCCATGTTTTGTCCATATTTCTATCTTTAAGAGAGTAATCTCAAAACTCATTATTTCCGTATCTTTTTTCATACTTTTCCATTTCCTTTGTTTCCCCTATTTTTGCATATACGGAATTTTTATGGAAATAGGGGTCTTAATACTCAGCATTTAATATTTTCATGGATTTTCCATAGAAAATTTTTAAAATCCTTACTTGCACAGACTGGACAGCCCGATTGGTCAGTTCAAGCATGGCCATTGCAGTAGAGGTAGAGAAGGAAGTAGCTCCCCTCTGGATACCCCTCACCAACCGCCCATCTCTCTTGTATTGCTCAACAGGCAACCAAAACAAATCCTTGATTCCTTGAGCTGGAAATAAGATTTTTGTGTTCATAAAACAAGTAATGTCAACTGCAGTATATTTTACTCTTTATTATTAAGTAGATTTAATTGTAATTGTGAGATTTCTACTGTAAATCTAGGTCAGATTAATTAAAGTCTAAATATTGTTATACACCTATAAAAGGTCTGATCACAAGGAATAAATTTGAGAAATATCAACAATCTATCTCTAATAGTTCAATAGTTGCAGCTAATTTTAGACTTTTCAAACTAGGTACATGTATAATGGGGTAATTTTTGGTACATGAAGAAAATTGACGTCACTAAGGGGAAAAAATATCAAACTTAAAGCCCACTCACTTAAAGTTCGCAGTGTACAAGGTTTCTACTTACATTTTAAGAGAAAAAAAGCCAAGTGGGAATAAAGATCTTAAAATTATTACATGCATGTATGTCTTACCCAGTTGTACAAAGGAGTGCATTGGTCCTACTCCCCCCAGTATACTGGGTAACTGGTTCTTTAGGATGTCATTCACCCATTCATTTACACAGTATGCTTGTACTTTGTCTATTCCAAGCAACCTGGAATCAATATGAAATTGTACATATGTAGTTTCATAGCATCATGGATCATGACACACTTAAGCACTGTAACCCCACTGTTGCCTTTTAATCAGACTAATTTATTACAAAATTAAGGTAATTTAGTTTTGTGATTTGCAAAGTGGTTAAAATTTTCATTTCATAATACATGTAAATAATCTATTTTGACAAACTTTTTCCCTGGATTTTGGTGATGTCCGAGGAAAAGCACAGATTTGGAAAATTTTCTGATGAACACACCTTCCCAAGGTTGCTGTATTATCAATTAAGGCAACTAGGTAGTGCTTCTCATACCGAATTTGTATCAGGAATGAATTGACTTAACAAGTCATCGAAAACATGGAGATATTATTAATTTTTGGCAATTTTTTTATACTTTGTCTCAACTTTCACTTACCCATGTTTATATGAAAGACGTTTGAGTTTCAATTCTGAACAATTAAGCTGTGCTAGACCAACTAATAATCCAATAAATGTGCCCTGAAAAAAATGTGAGGAAATCATTATGGATATAAGCATAAGAAAGAATGCAACACATACATGTAGGCAATATACTATAAATGTATACTGTAAATGAGGAAATTTTTGCGTGGGGGTAATTTTCGCGTATTTCACATATCAATGAATTTCCCTAAAATATTCCCTATGCGAAAATAACCCGATACATTCTTAGAATGGCAGAGACGTTTATTATTGAAGATTGCCCCTAAGCATAAGGTCTTGATCTTGTATCGCGAAATATACCCCTAGAAAAAATAACCACGTTAAATTTTACAGTACTGAACTTTTGAAATGTCAGAGACCTATGACGACTTCAAAATACCCTTTCACGCTCTACGCTCATTTGGTTCACTTTTGTTTCTCTTTGTCTGACAATTTCGCCGGGCACCAGAACAATCATATGACATTGTAGTAAATTGGCGCTTGTACTAGACTGGGCCAGTGGGACGTCTCTTTGGCTCACTCGGTAGAGCGTCGGACTTAACATCAGAATGTTGTAAGTTCGATCCCAGGTGGGGGTAGTCTCGTGTTTTCTACAACATCATCTTTGACGATGCACACTACATTTGTACTATTTGGAGCGGAATGACGTCATTTGATTGATCTGGTGAGCAAAATCGTCATACGAAGAGACAAACATAGGTAATCACAGTTTACGAAGCTCACCTCGTGACAGCAAAATTCAATTCAAACATATTTCTTAGTACATGTATATTGGCTTTTAAAGGCAAAACCACTCAAGCAGAAAAAGTAGGTCAAGGTCAATTTATGAAAGTTTGATCAAAGATACATCCAATATGCAAGTTTGGTATATCTAGCAGTTACACTTTGCTCAATATTGGCTTTATAGAGCAAAATCACTCAAGCGGAAAAAGTAGGTCAAGGTCATTTTATGAAAGATTGATCAAAGATACATCCAATATGCAAGTTTCGTACATGTATCACTTATACTTTGCTCAATATTGGCTTTTAAAGGCAAAATCATTCAAGCGGAAAAAGTAGGTCGAGGTCATTTTATGAAAGTTTGATCAAAGATACATCCAATATGCAAGTTTGGTACATGTAGCAGTTAAACTTTGCTCAATATTGGCTTTATAGAGCAAAATCACTCAAGCGGAAAAAGTAGGTCAAGGTCATTTTATGAAAGATTGATCAAAGATACATCCAATATGCAAGTTTGGTATATGTATCACTTATACTTTGCTCAATATTGGCTTTTAAAGGCAAAATCACTCAAGCGGAAAAAGTAGGTCGAGGTCATTTTATGAAAGTTTGATCAAAGATACATCTAATATGCAAGTTTGGAACATCTAGCACTTATACTTTGCTCAATATTGGCTTTTAAAGGCAAAATCACCCAAGCCGAAAAAGTAGGTCAAGGTCATTTTATGAAAGTTTGATCAAAGATACATCCAATATGCAAGTTTGGTACATGTATCACTTATACTTTGCTCAATATTGGCTTTTAAAGGCAAAATCATTCAAGCGGAAAAAGTAGGTCGAGGTCATTTTATGAAAGTTTGATCAAAGATACATCCAATATGCAAGTTTGGTACATGTAGCAGTTAAACTTTGCTCAATATTGGCTTTATAGAGCAAAATCACTCAAGCGGAAAAAGTAGGTCAAGGTCATTTTATGAAAGATTGATCAAAGATACATCCAATATGCAAGTTTGGTATATGTATCACTTATACTTTGCTCAATATTGGCTTTTAAAGGCAAAATCACTCAAGCGGAAAAAGTAGGTCGAGGTCATTTTATGAAAGTTTGATCAAAGATACATCTAATATGCAAGTTTGGAACATCTAGCACTTATACTTTGCTCAATATTGGCTTTTAAAGGCAAAATCACCCAAGCCGAAAAAGTAGGTCAAGGTCATTTTATGAAAGTTTGATCAAAGATACATCCAATATGCAAGTTTGGTACATGTAGCACTTATACTTTGCTCAATATTGGCTTTTAAAAGCGAAATCACTCAGTGGAAAAAGTAGGTCAGATGCTGCATACGATGCATGGGTCCATCTCGGCATCCAAAGATGAATCACTTGTGCAAGTTTGGTAACTGTAGCATTAGAACTTTGTCAGATACTGAGCTACCCCAAACTTCGTAACCAAGTCACTCAAGCGGAAAATGTAGGTCAGATGCTGCATCCGATGCATGGGTTCACCTCAGCATCCAAAGATGAATCACTTGTGCAAGTTTGGTTACTGTAGCATTAGTACTTTGTCAGATACTGAGCTACCCCAAACTTCTTAACCGGACGCGGACGTGGACACGGACGCGGACGCGTGGGGTTATAGCATAAGCTCACTCTACTTCGTCGAGGTGAGCTAAAAAATTAACCAAACAGACATCAGCATGAAAGGGTCTATAGAGTAACTGAAACTCCCCCTCCTCCTTTAATTTTCAGCATTCAAAGCTGCATTTAAACATATCAACTAATATATCATTTTGCCTTCTTTTTTTTTTTTTTTTTTTTTTTTTTTTTTTTTTTTATTTTTTTTTTTTTTTTTTTTTTTATTCACATTTTTGAAGTCACATCATTGAAATAAAAGATCAATTCAATATAATAGTGACATTTTTGTGAATATAAAGAGAAAGGGAGGAAATGATAGGATAGTTTGTTCATTCATACACACTTTCATTCAGGTACATATACACAAAAGTTAATTCATAAAATTGTAGAAAATGAGTGAATATGATAATACAAAAATACAGCAAATCAATTTAAAAGAAATATTAACTATTACCAGATGACAATTCAAATATATTTGTATATTCTCTCCAAATCTTGCTAAAATTCTGTAGTTTACCTTTACTAATTGATATGCATCTTTCAACATTGTATTTAAATTTCAAATATAGGATCAGTCCACTTAGAGTTGGGTTTTTAACTTTCTTAAAATTCATGTAGAAATACTGTTTTGCATTCAATATAATAAAGTTTATGACAGTGTTTCTTTTGTTAAATTCCTCACCAAATATTATATTTTCAATATTAAAACCTATTCGTTTGGAAGTTGTATTAAAGATATGTAAACTGAGGGAATTCCAAATAGGCATAACATAGGAACATTGTAGGAAGATGTGGATAATGGTCTCAGGTTCAGAATTGCAAAGCATACATAAATCACAGTTTCTTATCTTTATTTTTTTCAAATATGAATTTGTTGCTAAAATTCTGTGTAATATCCTAAACTGTAGCCATTGTATTGATGAATCTGAAGTAGTTTTAAAACAAGTGATAAAGGCATCTTTTATTTTTCTATCTGGTATAAAAGGTAGTTCATTTTTCCATTTTACAAAACAAGTTGGGGATTCTGTATTAAATCTCAGTAAGTTATAGATACATTTTGAGGGTTTCATGATAGAAAAAAAGAAATCAAGGCAAAATGGTATGGAAGGATTGGTAGTTTTCTCATAACTGGAAGAATCAAATGTTAAAGTTCTTAGATATTTGGAGATGGCACTACAGATACTGTTATATTGCATAATATTAACAGAAATGGAATATTTTCCAGCAAATTGATCTTTTTTCAATAATTTACCGTCATCATCCAAGAAATCATCAATATATTTTATACCTTTTTCATACCAGTCCTTGAAAAAAACACTTTGATTATTAATTTTAATGTAAGAACTGTACCATACTGGAACAAGAGTACTGCTAATAATGTTTCTAGAATTTTCAGAAGGAATATTAGTAGTCTTTGTCTTTATTACTTTTTGCCATTCACCAAGTACATCTTTCCAGAATTTATTTTTACAATTTTTTAAGAGGTTCAAAATATAATCATCACCGAAATCAGTTAGTTCTTTGACAATATTATCTCCAAAATTTGCTTGAAAAATTTGGTACCAAAGCTGACCTCCCTTTAATATTCTACTGATCCAAGAACATTTAAGAGAAGAGATAAATGAATTAATATCTGTCATGTTAAGTCCTCCTTTAGATGTTGATTGTGTAATTATGCTTTTTTTAACTTTATTACATTTTGAGCCCCAAAGGAAGGTAAAAAATTCTCTATCTAGTTGTTTAATAAGATCAGATTTTGGGTTCGGGAGGGCTAGAAATAGATGATTTAATTTAGGAATTATTAGACTTTTCAAAACTGTAACTTTACCTATAGGAGTTAAAATTCTTCGGTTCCATTGTTTTATTGTAGCTTTTAATTTTGGAATTTGAATATCATAATTAAGCTTAACCATGTCCTCTAAGTCTACAGAAAAATTTATGCCTAAGAGTGTAAATGATGTGGAACCCCAGTCCAGCTTCCATCTGGAGTGATGGTAGACTTGATTTGAGAATTTTTTGGACCCTATCCAAACTATTTTTGTCTTTGACATGTTAATCTTAAGACCAGATAAAAGAGAGAAAGATTCCAAGGTATCAAGAGCTGCGAATAGGGATTTTTTAGAACCGTCAAGAGTCAAGGAAGTGTCATCAGCATACTGAGAGATTTTATGTTCTTTATCAGCTATTACTATGCCTTTTATATCAATGTTTTGTTTTATCATTAGAGAGAGTATTTCTGCACACAGTAAAATTTTGCCTTCTTTACCTTTTACTCATGTACATTATAGTATTTATATTACTGCAAAGCATTTTTTTTTTAAATTACAGATGTTTGTTGTCAAGGTTCTTTTACACTACTAATATAAGCATAATTTAGAATAACTATTATAGCTTAGCAAATTATAATGCTGCTAGATTTGATTATTTTTTCAAGGAGGGGAGAGGGGGATTAATCAGTGACGGGTGATATGATACATACCTTTTCTCTGTCCACCCATTTTTTACCATGATAATCTAACCGTATGGGTACATCTGGTGAAAATACAAAAGACCTGAAAGAAAAAAAGATGCAAGTAAGAAGAATTCTGTATTCATTTCAACTTTATAATGACAATCAGAAACAAAAGAAGATGTGTGTGCAAAGTGCATGGAACACTGGTGCCCCTGGATGGCAAAATTGAGCATTTCAAGGTCAAAAGGTCAGAATGCTTGATACTGGAGAAAAGTCCTCTCACATGGAATATACCAATGAAGCATCAAAATGCAATTATCATTCAAAGGGTATGCTCACTTTTTATTTATTTATAAAGTAGGTTAAACAAACATATTGACAATTACCTAGGATTAAAACTTTTCAAAATTGAGTTTGTGCGATTCTTAAACCTTAAAAGTACTCTTCTTTTGAGAAAACAACCATTAAAACATGGGGCTGGTCAATCTATATAATTCATTAGTAAAACTCATTTAATGTACATACTGTACACTATGTGTGCGTATTTTAGCAGAATCCGATACATATTATAGCGGATTTAACGCTTTCAAGAGTGCGCTATGGAGGCTACACTAAACATTATATGGTTCTGTCTTAGATTATTATGGAAATAAAGTCAAGTGTGCTAACTAATGATTACGCTATTACATTTACATGTATGTCTTTTTGCCTGCAGATTTTATCCTGTTTCCACTAAAACTTTGTTACACTAAAATATATACTTTTACAGTTTAGTTTGAAATGTTCTTTGCGGCGGATGAATGTATTCAGCATTTCATTGACAATTATGACGATAATTATTGACTTAAATTTGTAATTCAATATCTGGCAGAACGAAAGAGGACTATAATAATTAAGCTTCATTAAACACTACAGCTGCTGGTATCATAATATGACAATGACATAGGCTTTATTCTGGTCAACAGATGTAGTTATTTAGAACAATATTAGTCATATAATGTTATATGAGCACATGCGTGAATAACAATATGTCAATGGAATTGTAAATGAATCAATTGATATATGATATAGACACCCACATGGGCCTACATTGTTATTATGTCCTCTGAGCACTCAGAAAAAGCTTTTCACAAAATGAGGTTTGGTAGAAGAGAAACATTGGACCAAGCTGATGTTTAGTTTTGTTTCCTGTAAAGTTTGATGAAACTTCGTGAAGCTGTTGCCTCGGCAGATTTTAAGTCAGAAATGAGAGTAAATTATAAACAAATTAAAATAAAGACAAAATCAGTAAAACTGATGGATACCTGCAGCTCCCCGATCACAATAATTTTGATACCAAAAGTTTGATTTTCTGAGGGTCTATGACCTTTCAGAAATGATCATGAATGACATTGAATTTCAGTCCTAATACAAAGTTGAAGACTTTTGTCTGAAAGCCAACATCATGCAAAACTGAGTTTCTGAAGTTTGAACAAATTATCCAACAAATTAATGTGTAATGCACCCCCCCCCCCCCTTTTTTTGGTACACAATTTCTCATCAATGCAAAAAAAAAATCTTAAAAGCTGTAACTTATATAAATGAATATGATTTTTTCCCCTTAATTAAACAAAATTTTATACCATTTTGAATTGAAGTAGATTTTTAATGAATTTCTTAGATTTTTATTTTAATGAATTTCTGAAATTTCCAGAAATTTTCACACAGGAATGCAAATGACCTTGACCTTTATGAGTGACCTTAAGTGACCTTTGTCTTGACGGCCTAATAAACAATTGTGGGACATATGATCAGCCTAATATATACACATTGTGTATACATTCACCTCAAGTTATGTGTGACCAACCTCTCCTTTTGGCACACAATTTCTCATCATTGCAATAAAAAATCTTTTTAAAACCTTAACCTAGGTAAATGATTATGTATTTTTCCATCATTATTCAAAATTTCAGACTATTCTGACAAAACATTGATTTTTCAATGAATTTTTAAATTTCTATTGCAAAAAAAGCTATTTTTAGCCTGGAAATTACCTTGACTTTTGATAATTTATGTGACCTTGGTCCTGAAAGGGCTATCCTAATCATCAATTGAGGGATCTATGATGACGTTCTCATAAGCAACCTCGGAAATTTTTCGGGGAGCATAAAAAACAAAGAATGTCTTCCCTTTCCCTCTAATTGACATTGGTCACATGACCTTAAGTCAAAGCGATGTGAAACATTTTAGTGATTGGGCATAATTTGTTTAAGAAATTTAATTGAGTATACAATTCTATTACATGTACTAAGTGACCTTGACCTTGGTCAAATAACCTTGGATCAAAGTGATGTATATTTCTTTGCAAAAACAGAAGAAAGGCCAAGATTGGAAGAGAAACTTGATTCCTTGCTTCGATCCTGTTAAGTGATGTGCAAGAATATTGCAGAGCAGCTGAGGCTCATCGTCTGAAACCCACGGCATCTTCTCCGTTATACTACGTAAGATACTGTGGGACAGTCTATTGGGAAACCTTTGTATTAAGCCAATCAGAACAATCGTTACAAAATCTCTCCAACACAGAAGAGCTGAATCTATTCAAACCGACTATTTCATTGGTTACTATAAATAACCCAATGACGCATTAAAATGAGAATTCCCCAACAATTGGGCCCATGGCCTATAATCGTAGGGCAATAAGCTGTGGGTTTCCAACGATTATGAGGCTAAAAATATGAACATTCACAAAAGATAGATGCACAAACACCAAAGTATGCATAAAAAGTTCACTTTGAAATTTTTGCTCAGGTGAGCTAAAAATGAAATATTGATGGCACTCTACATTTTGACTAAGCTTTAAAACAAGCTAATAAAGCTGACTGTCAAATTTGTGGACATCTGTGCAAAATGGGTATCAAATGAACAATTGTATGCAATACAATCTTTTAATTAATATCCTTAATTAATATAAATAGAGGCCAGGTTTCACAACTCAGTATCAAAATCCTGTCAACTTGTGAAGAGAGAAGGTAGGCCATTTACTCAGTATAATTTTTTTTAAATATATATATTTTTTTAAACTGCAGCTTTCATAATATTCAAAAAGGTAATCACATTCTTATCTTCTTTGAAATAGGTCTACTGACAGATTATCGAGTCGAAAAAGGAAGAATGAAGGCCATCACTCCAATACTGCTTTGTGTTGCACTAGTCTGTACTTGTGTACTTTCATACAGATCAGGTAAATATATACTGCCATCCATAAATAATTATGCAACTAGGAAATCATTCTAACTTCTTTATAAATTTATCCTAATTTTTCAATTCTGAACTTGAAAGAATCATAATCATTGGCTTTACATAATTTTAAATTATGAATTGTGATAACAAAATGTAAAAAGATACTTTTTCCATCATCGCAATTGTTTTTTTCAAAAATAGTCATATTTACATAAAAAAAGGAAAACTTCAAAATATGCAAATATTTGGGTCAAGTTTGTTACAAATGATTTGTATAAGGTTCATCTTCAGAGTTATACAGCAACAGATTCGAAATTTGTTCTTTTTCTAACAGCAACATGAACAGAAATGGTGTATACTAAATTTATGGATGGCAGTGTATACTAGTTCTATAATATTTTTTTTATTCATCAAGTACCAATTTTTGTTATTTTCATCAGTGACTTCCTTGACGAAATAAGGTTTCCACAAACATAAATACTCCTGGCAAAATATACTGTAGTACGAGAAAAAAACAAGAGCCCCAGGGGGCACAATGCTCACCTGATACCCATGCACTGTCTTAACATACTAATATTGCATTATGATAGTGTCAGTGCCAGAATTTGAACCAACAACCCTGGGACTATATACACATAAACCATTTTTTTAAAATTCAAAAAAAATTAATAAGTTCATGTATATATCTATCAGAGACGTTTTAATATAAAGATAACCTTGAAAATATTTTAAGGTCACCAACTGCATTTCCAAGGTCAATAAACATTAAATGACCAGATTTGATGAAAAATCCCAATTTTTCATAAACTGAAGGTGCCAAAATTTCAGAAACCTTGAGATATTTAACTTAAGAGTCATTACCATAAATTGATTAATCTAACACTAATTTCTTAGAACAATTGTACTAAAGGGATGCTTCAAGACTCGCCGTCGGAGAGACCATTCTTATTCCTCCAAAGGGCTAAATTCAAACCGGGAAAGCTCAATTCTATAAAGACAATATACTAAGTGACGAAAAAATGTCCAAGTATTTTCCTTTTTTAATCATACATCACTGAACCAAAAGCTGGTGTTGTGGGACACTGCAAAACTTCTTTTTAAGGGTTCACCTATCATACAAATACATAGAAATGTGAGATGTCCACCTATGATGGTTAAAGTGGTATGATTACAACTTACTAACCATTCTCCGAACAGAGTTGTCTCCTCCTTACAGTCAAACAATCTCTGCCACAGACTTCAAGAAATGGCAAGAATCCTGGCCAAAAGTAACTATGACGTCATAGCAGCGTTACGCTAAGATATGCTTTATGGCGGCAAGTCTGTGGCAGTGATGTTGAAGAGTAGGGTAACGGAACGTAAACTTGAGCTGCCTGGAGTTTGCTTACTAACATGACAAAATACCTGATAAATAGACCTTTCCCCAATTATAAAAATCACCATTCCGAAACCTAGATTTTATAACGTAAAAGATACATAATTTTGCAGACTTTTGTATTGTGACCTCACAAATGATAACAGGTACTTCACATTGCTTTCTTGATTTCCAAGGATTTATTTTTTATGACATAGTTAAAATGTTTGCCAAATGTGTCATGTCGGGTCTTAGGAATAATTGGAAGAATCGACTATTGTGGATTTTTATCTAAAATCACTACAGAAAACCTGCACTTCTTATCATGTCACTTAAGCATAGAACTAACGAAACAAACCTGGATTTCTTATCATAAGCAAAGAGCTAACTTAAACATTGTTTCAAAATCCCTCAATTATTGTTAGCACAGTTCAAAAACAAAATTGGGATTGACTGACCTTTTTTCTCTATAATTTTGTAGCTAACATCTGCAAGCTGAAACATAGTGTGAGCGGTCCATGTAGAGCTTATTTTCGATTTTACACATACAACGCAAAAAAAGGAAAATGTGAGAGATTTATCTACGGAGGCTGCGGGGGGAATAGAAATCGATTTAGATCATTAAGGAAATGTCGCATCACCTGTATCAGATAAAGAGATAGAGGATTACTGATACTTGAACACAACTTCAAAATATCTCAATGCCAAAAATCGGAAATATTTTGCAATTTTGAAATGAAAAACAGCTGAATAATAAAGAATCTGAAACTTTTTTTTTTATTTTATATCTGCTTATTGTTTCAATTTATGCTTGTACCGACTATGTTCTGCGTACAATTTACAATGCTCATTGAAATGTTTTAGTTTTTGAAAGGCTCATTGAAATGTTTTAGTTTTTGAAAGAGTAAAAAGTCACTATTTATAGACTGCCAAGTCAATTGTCAAAAGAACTTAATGATCAATCAAGATGGATAAAATCAGCATAAATATTTAGTTTATTTACAGATAATGGTGATGATAACATCTATTTCCCTCAGTAAAGTTATCTATAATTAGAAATTGACCTTTAAGACCTTATCAGATATTCTCTCTGGATTATCGCTCTTCTTAGGAAGAATCCAATATTTTAAACTAGCTGTCTGACTGTCTGCCTTAAATTTTGAAGTTTTTGAACGCACTTTTAGAGTACATTTTCCAGTGGAAAATCTTTATATCTAAGTAATATTTTACAAGACACTCAAAATTTAAAATGCCTTATTTTAAGAACAAAGTCTGACTTGTCCGTGTACCTAGCTGCTATTCCCCTAGAATTTTCCATATATGACATATTTTATGCTGCCATTATGTATATGCCAACCTAAGAATGGTCATCAGTGAATCCTATGTCTTCATAAGCATGGCATATATTTTTGAAAAGAGCTGATGTATGTGGGTTTTTTTTCTGATTATCTAGTGATCAGTTCAAGGGTGTTTCTGTCATCAGTCATTAATTGAAGTGTTTTGATGGTAATTAGCTCTCAATCTGAGAAATTTGTAATGAGAGGTCAATTAACACACAACAATCTAAAACGTAACAAACATGTCATTACAAACTGTAGCGTTCCTTGCGTGGCAACTAAATTTTTAGATATTAAGGATTAGTTGGTTAACAAAAAGATTGGTTAAATTATCTACAAATTTTGACTTTGACCTTGGACCCTTGACCTTGAAAATCAGTAAGCGTCATCCTCTCACCACATACAAATTACACGCTGACCTTGGAGTTTGACCTGCTTTTAAAAGAATTTAATCTTAGCCATGAGTTTTGAATGGTAAGAGATAGGGCTTCTTTATTATACAGATGTATTATGTGTAAAAATAACCCTTTGGAGATAAAAATAAATCATAACCTTATTACTTTCACCTTGCACATTTTACCAACCTACTTTAACAGCCTTTTATATTCTAATGACAACGATGCCAAGAGGGGAATTTGTGTTTCACATATAAGATGGGTTGCTTGATATGGCCAATACATGTATGAAGTTCTGAACTTTTCAAATAGACTTTTGAAAAGTTTTATCTCGTGCAATATCATAATTATCATTTTTTAGCTATAAGATGTAAATAAGTACAAGTCACGTCACATTCCACTTGATGTTAGCAATATTCCTCTTCATGGAAACTGTAGCTACTATTGTTTTGGACCACAAAATAAGTACAATGTGCCTTTCAAACAAAACAACTTCAAGGACAATCAGTTTTTTTAATTGTGATGCAACGTGAGTCAGAAACAGCTGTCCACATAAAGCTAGTCATGCTTTAATCATGAGAAGGTTAATAAGGGAAGGTAAAAGTACATGTAATTGGCAGGGTTATACTGTAAACATGGAAATTTTTGAGTTGGGGTAATTTTCGAGTTTTTTACGAATCAAAGGACTTCTGAAAAATTCCCCCACGCAAAATCTCCCTGCAGCACTCTTACAATGGGACAGTAATTTTATCACAAATATTTCCCCCACTCATAATGTCTTGATGTTATAATCGCCAAATTTTCCTCAAGCGAAAATAACCACGTTTACAGTATCTGCAACTTACTTTATAAACACAGGTAGAGTTTCCGACTCTTGTTCTACATGGTCGTCGTCCTCTAACCGTACCGATGGTTCTTCAACAGTAATCTCCCCTGGTTCAACGCTGTCCTGCATGTCGTCAAACATCATCAGGGGCTCCTGTGTCTCACTTTCACCTATTGGGGACACTGGCTGACCCATTTTCATCACAGGCGGAGGGACAGCAGGTCCTGTTGTCCCTGATGATGACCTTGACCTTGGTTTCCCTTTTCCATCTTTTTCAAGGTCACTGTGTACCTCAGGGGATGTTTCCACCGTCCCTCCAACAATCTCTGTGAAAAACCTTGTCAGGAAGTATAGTGAATCCTGCAAGGTGGATATGTACATGTTATGAATACAATACCTAAGAATCACATTTTATCCTTTTAAACAGAGATTATTTAAGAAATGACTGTCTTACTTTTGGTGTTCATGGGTGTATAATTCTGGTTGGTCACGTGCAAATTCCATGAATCGCGAGGTGATTCTCAGAAAATTTGCACGTGTGCCAACCAGAATTATACACCCATGAACATCAAAAGAAAGAGTCATTTCTTCTAATTAAATTTTTGCTAAATATAAGAGACCCAATATTTGCATGAACATGGCTTATACAGCGAATCACAGCACCAAAAGTATTCTAACTTTGGTAAATTCTCCAACATCAAAACGTGCGCGTTACTTCACAATAGGCAACCCAAGTTATTGGAATATAATTCTAGTTGCTTATGGGAGTTCAACATAGGAAATCTACTAGTAATGTAAATACAATGTATAATATTGTGATGAAAAAGGAGAAAAATGGAGGAGAACAGAGTTTTAATAAGAAATTTGAACAATTTTCATTACAGCAATATATCTTTTAAAACTTTTAAAATCTGCTAATTGGCAAAAGGTTTTCAACTCTGTTAAAATGCATTAGCTGTCTCCTACTAAATGAAAAACTGCTTTCAAAAAATAAAGAAAACAGATAGGAGAATGAAATATTTTACAGAGAGCCAAGGTAGTGTTTGATAGATTGAACTGTGAGATAGAAACGATGAGCATTTGATAATTTCTTTAGGAATGACTTACTTGATCAATGTTAAGCCTTATGGGTTGTAAGGAGACTCTCAGTGCACATTCCTGGGATTTTACACTCAGATCTGGTCGAGAATGTACTGCTTTGATCACAACCTATACATTTAATCATCAAGACTATTATCATATTACAGTGTGGCCAACATGTTTCAGTCAGTGATAACTGGATAGCTTTCAATTCATCTTTTATTGAAAAAGGAGAAATGCAAGAAATGCTAATGTTGCCATTCCAGAAATGCCATTATTTAACTGCACCATGTAAATATTTTGTAAATGCTGAAACGTTTACCAGAGAATCTCTAAATTTAAGCTGAAGAAGTAATCCTTTAAAATAGAAATGCTATATACTTTTGGGAAGCTGTAGAGGGGGGATGTTTCAATATGTTTAAAATAAAAATCCATTGTAGTAAATTCTCTTAACCAGACTTCCTACTGGTGGACATTTCAGCATAAAAACAAACTGTACATACTTTAATCAATAAATGGTGGAGTTGGATGGCTGTAGGGGAGGAAGGAGGCCATTAAAAAAAAAAACAAAACAAAACAAAACAAAATTAAACAAAATGTTTTTCATAAAAAAACAGATGTCTCCCCCCTCCCTCTAAGTTACTTTGACCTTAGGCCAAAATGCAAAATGATGTGAAACCTTTGAGTCATGGGCAACATCATACTAAAACACGAAAGTGATTCATTACATTGTTTGAGGTAAAGGCCAAACATGATTGGCATATACAATTTCATAATAAGCATATTTAAAGAAATTGACTTTGGTCACATGACCTTGGATATAGGTGATCTGAAACCTACACTCACTGACGAGGGTTAAGTACCCGAAACATGCATGTCTGCCTCATGCCGCAAACTTATCTGCTTTTAAATGATACTATTGAATTTGAAGATGTTTAACATTGTATGGATCATGAGCAACAAAAAACTGAATTAGTGATTGGATACACGGTTCAAAATATAAAGCCTAAACATTATTAGCATAGACAATTTCAGCCTGGACATGCTTAGCATATACAATTTCATTACCAAAGTAAGAAGCTACCTTAACCATGTGACGTTGGGACAATGTGATAAGAAACATTAAGTCCTCAGAAACAACATACTAAAATATGAAAACAATTGTAAGAAGGGTTCAGGAGATATAGCCCAGACAATATTAGTATGTACAATTTCATTAAAAAGAACTAAACGATCTTGACCTTGGGCACATGACCTTGGGTCAAGATGATAAGAAACCCTCCAATCCTGAGCAACAGCATACTATAGTATAAGAGTGATCCAGTATACGATTCCACAGATATAGCACAGACTCAATAGCATTTACAATTTCATTAAAAAATGTAATACTTGACCTTAGTCATATGACCTTTGATCAAGGAGGTGTGAAACCTTTGGGTCATCAGCACCATCATACTAAAATATGACGTGATCCGATCACGGTTCAAAAGATTAAGCCTGGACATAATACATGTAACAAATACAATTTCATTTAAAATATACTAATTGACCTTGACTTTGGTCACATGACCTTGAGTCAACGTGATGTGAAACCTTTACGTGATAAGCAACAACATACTAAAATATGAAAGTGATCCGGCAAACGTTTCAAGAGATAAAGCCCGGACAAGAATGTATGCACAATATCATTAATAAAACACCGCTAAAGACGGTATGGCCGGATTGCAAAGTAAGTTTTTGTCACTAACTGGGTCAAGGTCACTAGGTCAAATATTACAGCATACATTGAGAGGACTTGTCAGAGGCAACCTACATGTATAACATAAAGTTTCTACTGCATGTAGTTCCTTAGATTTTGCTTAAACCAGGAACTTTAACCAAAGTCTTTAACTAGGTCAAAGTCGAAGGTCAAGGTCACAAGGTCCAATGTTACGGCATAAATTGAAAGGTCTCATCATGGGCAACCTAAATGTATAATATGAAGTTTCTACTGCATACAGTTCCTTAGATTTTGCTTAAACCAGAAACATCAACCAAAATCTTTAACTAGGTCAAAGTCGAAGGTCAAGGTCACTATGTCCAATGTTACGGCATAAATTGAAAGGTCTGGTCATGGGCAACCTACATGTATAATATAAAGTTTCTACTGCATACAGTTCCATAGATTTTGCTTAAACCAGGAACTTTAACCAAAATTTTTAACTAGGTCAAACTCCAAGGTCAAGGTCATT
>VSWD01000009.1:44921120-44938264 GCA_033119305.1 Pinctada imbricata | reverse complement strand
TTCGTACGCCCTTATGTCTTTGATGTCTATTTACATATTCATCTGTTTGTTACTTGGGCCCCTGAGTTTAGCTGTACTGTTTTTTGTTGTCATCTTATAGCGAGGAGGCTAATATACACATATCTAGAGACTGCTTGTTGTGCTTCTCCACTCTGTGTTCCCGCAGTTGGGTGGTTTTTTTTTTTTTTGCATTGTTTTTGTTTTGTTTTTTTTTTGTTTTGATTTTGATTTTGTTTTGTTTTGTTTTGTTTTTGTTTTGTTTTGTTTGTTCTGTTCTGTTGTTTTGTTTTGTTTTGTTTTGTTTTTTTGTGTTGTGTTGTTTTTGTGTTTTGTGTTGTGTTGTGTTGTTTTTGTTGTGTGTGTTTTTTTGTGTTTGTTGTTTTTGTTTTGTGTTGTGTTGTGTTGTTTGTGTTGTTTTGTTGTTGTTTTGTGTTGTGTTTTTTTGTTTTTTTGTATTTTTTGTTTTTTGTTTTTGTTTGGTGCTACAACCGAGTCCTGTTGGAAATCCTCTCCTTTCTTTTGCTGTAATCCTATTAACCTTGACCTACACATAACTATGCAAGGTCATTGAATGTTAATATTCCAATGTCACAATACTGTAGGATTAGTAGTTAAAAATGTGTTTCATAAGATAATGTTGAAAGATGACGAAAATTAACTCTCGACTTTTTAAAATGATCCAATGTAAGTGTTCATATTCCAATTCTTAAAATCTTTTACTCCTACATATGGAATTATGACTATGCACAGGGTGTTAAAAATGTGTTTCATAGATAATGTTGAAAGATGACGAAAATTAACTCTCGACTTTTTAAAATGATCCAATGTAAAGTGTTCATATTCGAGTTCTTAAAAATCTTTTACTCATACATATGGAATTATGACTATGCACAGGGTTTAAACTTGATATACCTACTCTTTAGCCTTGAATTTGATTCAAATCAGTTGAAATGCAATGTATCACAGACTGAGGTCATAGGAAGTTTCTGTTCATGGGATCTATGCAGTGTGGCCCATGAAGACACCATTCACACATTACCTTCGTCCAAGGTCAAATTATTATTTCAAGGTCACAACCAACGCCTTGCCAGCTGAGTTTATTTAAAAAGATGATGCAACATTTAATCTTTTATTTTGCATTAATCTAATGCGTTTTAGATTTGATTTATCAAACCCTCTTTGTGAATGGGATATTTTATTGCAAATTAATCATTGTAAAACTAATCTTACAAAGAGTACAAAGTTTACTTTTAAGTCTTATCTACGTTCACATCAAAACAAAATACGGCTTCGCGAGCATTTGGAGTCAGTGAATGTTGCAGTTCTATTTCTTTAAAATCTTTTACTTAAAGGGACAGTGTCCCTGAAAATTAATTAATTTTACAAAGTTTTGGAATGCAAAATCGTTCTTTTCATATGAAAGTATACATTCTCATTTGTATAAATTCAAAGTTTCAGACGAATCTAATGCATGCATTCGCAGTTATAGACCGTTAAAAACGTCAGTTTGAATCTGGGGTGCGCAGCTCTAATATTCAGTCCACTAGCGTCACCTACAATATATTGAGTTTTTACAATAGGGGTATATGGAGATTTGATTATTAAAAAATCGACAATAGTATGGTCATTACTGCATATTTTGAAATAAAACTTTTTATGGCTTCTTTTTTTCCTCTATCTAGACCCTTTGGAATAAATTTTAACGTTTTCAATAAAATTTATTTCAGGGACACAGTATCTTTAAAGAAAAATACATCGTTTTTTGCAATAGAATTAGAACATTATTTAAATTTTGCTCAGTTTGAAATGACAAAGAAAAACCAATACAAATACAACGTTAATTCGTCGAAAATATCTTTTTAATTTACATTTTATTCGTACTACAGCCAAGAATTTGTTCGAACACTGAAATAAATTACTTCCTGTTGCTCATGCGCAATGGTGGGTTTTGGATGAGAGGATCGAGGAATGGTTGAACATTCGACCTGAATTGTAAATAGCCCACTTTATAGTCTACCTGATTATCATTTTAACAATCAACCTAGATATATAGCATCTTATACCTTTTAGTTGTGAAAATAACATTTAACATCAAGATGGAGTGTAAAAGAACTTCGAAACTCGGACATAAAAAAGAGGACACGGGCGTTTCGAGCTCCTTTTCATTTACACAATTCGGTTACAACATCTCGATTTACAGGTAAGTCTACTTTGATGCATGTTATATTGTTTATATTTTTTAAGCTTTAGTTCCTTAGTTTAGTTAAGAAGCTGCATAATTTGGCCTAATCGAAAGCTAACGGTTGAGACAACTCGTACTGTGGATATTTCGTTGCTTTTGCAATATTTGATAAAATGTAGCAATCGCTTTGAAGTGCCCTTCCCCTGTTCTTGTCCTATAGTAATAGTTCCAAGGTTTGCCACTCATATTCACACCAGCCTATCTCGCATTCAAGGACAGAAGCTGTACTGTAGTCAAGCATCTTCTCAAGAGCGAGTTTGGGGACAGCGACGAATCAGGCAAAACCCTCGAATGAGTAACTAAGTTAACAATTTTAGTGCTTTTTAATGTGTTGAATGATTTACTCTCAAATTTGCTTCTGTATGAAAGTATAACGTAGTAAAACTTAGACTCTGATCTTGTTGTAAAATACTCTCCCGCCTCGAAATTACCAATACGCAGTTTTATGTACGACATCCAACAAGGGGTAGTAGGTATAACGTACACTTGTTTTAAGAAGATGTAGATGAGAGCAAGTTCTGGAATTGCCTGCAGCTTTCTCCATCACAATTGCAGACCTTAATCTATGACAGCACAGGAGACTGTTGGGTGTCTTTATCAATGAAAATGGCCCTTTTTGTTAGATATGTGTATTTTGTCCACGAAACATCACAAAAGATGTGACTGGACCAGCGACTCCTTTGACTTTACTGAGACTGAGAACTCTCACATTTTCCTGAGGTAAGATGAATGAGATAAATAGATCTCATCCTGTGACGTCATTGTTACCAATATATTGTGACACAAGTAAGAAACAAACAGCTGATTAAAACAGAACACTTTGAGTTGTCTTTCCTAGTCGATGATGTGGAATATTTAAGAAATCCAATAAACATAAAACACCACCATGAGGGAGAGATAGAAATTCTCAATCCCAAAGGCCTTGTGTACAAAAGTTACTGCAAGCTTCGTCATGGCTTGAAAAAATAGCAGTCCAAGGAAAGCTTGTGTGCCTGCAAAGTGGCTTATTATAAAAAGTGGATCAAGTATGTAGGTCAAGGTCACTTGGTTCAAAATTAGTTGTATCAGTAGGAAAGTCTTGTCAAATGAAAGTCACATGTGAAATATTGGACCTTCTACTTAAAAATCAATAGATATGGTCAATTTCTAATTTTCAAAAAAGAAGGTCAACTAGATGGCTACTGTTGCAAGCAACAGACGGATTCCTCCTTTATTAGACCTTCCTCGGAACTGAAGTGTTAAAATCCGAATAAAGAAGATGGAAAAAAGAATAGTTGCTTTTGTACCTAATTCACTTCAGCAAATGAGGCAAAGGAGCTTATGTCTAATTTGGGACTCTTATTTATTTATCGACAAAATAGAAGAAAAAGATGATAAATACCTTTCAAGTTTAGGAAGGCTTTAAACTCCTAGATCTATTCTATCCATTTTGATTCCTTTGAAATTACTATCCCAAAAAGAATTGCACAATGAATTAGCAATGAGAAAATTTCTATAAATAGAGAATGACAACAGCATGAAAGTACAGACAAGTAATGCTACTAAGATAAAAAAAAGGAAACATAGAACAAGAATAAAAGAGTTATCTATCTTACTATGTAAAGTTCAAATAAGAAGTACTACTTGTGTGAAGAATAAATATTTAAGAACAAAATTCTCTCAATCCTACAAGAGTAAATGTTTGTTATGACCTTGAAAAAGTTTATTTGACCTTGAACCAAGGTCATGGATGAAAGATAAGCATTTTAGTTTATTCTCATCAAAATTCCTTTCATCTATTCAAAGCTCAATATTTTATCAACAAAAGTCTGTTTTGACCTTGAAATCGAACAAATGACCTTGGGTCAAGGTCAAGGTGAAAGGACTTGATGTAAGGAACATTTGCGCAAAGTTTGAACTCTCAAGGTCAAATGGTCTTTGTTCTATGGGAAAATTTTTGTTGTGACCTTGAGAATGAGAATTTGACCTTGGGTCAAGGTCAAGGTGATGGGGCTTGGATCAATGATTGTATTTATGAAGTTTGAACTGTCAAGGTCAAATAGTCTTTGTTCTATAGGCAAAAGTTTGTTGTGACCTTGAGAATCAAAATTTGACCTTGAAACTAGGTCATCATCAATGACTACCTATAAGTAACCTACCATCCAAGTTTCAACTCAAAATCTCAAAAACTGTAGAAATTGGCACTGTGCCAATTTAAAGTTCCAATTTCAACTCAAAATAGCGCGAAAACCGTAAATATTTTATCGAGCATGTTAACGTATAAAAGTTTGCAAATTTCCCAAAGAACAATATAAAACAAATTTCATTCAAATCGCACGGTTAGTTTAGGAGTTATAAGGTTTTAAAGATTTGACCTTTGATGACCTCTAGCGGGGGCATATGTAAACTTTTCGACAAGAAAAAAAATATATATGAAGATCTGTATTTGCTCTTTCACATGATACTTTCCATTTTATCATATGATGCGGTACTTTGTTGTAAAGTCTCTGGATTGGCTTGGGGGTAAGAATAATAATAATAATAATAATAAGAACTAGATGGCTACTGTTGCAAGCAACAGACGGATTCCTCCTTTATTAGACCTTCCTTCGAACTGAAGTGTTAAAATCCGAATAAAGAAGATGGAAAAATGAATAGTTGCTTTAGTACCATATTAAGTTCAGCAAATGAGTCAAAAGAACTTATGTCTAATTTGGGACTCTTATTCATTTTCAACAAAATAGAAAAAAAATTAGAAAATAATAAATACCTTTCATTTTTAGGAAAGCTTTAAGCTCCATGCTCTATCAATATCAAATCCTTTACAATTACTTTCTCAAAACAGAATTGCACAATGATTTTGCAATGAGATAATTTCTATTAATAGAAAATGACAACAACATAAAAGTACAGATATGTAATGCTACTAAGAAAAAAAAAAGAAACAGAGAACAAGAAGAAAAGAGTTATCTATCTTACTATGTAAAGTTCAAATAAGATGTACTACTTGTATGAAGAATAAATAGTTAAGGACAAAATCCTGTGAATTTTACAAGAGTAAATGTTTGTTATGACCTTGAAAAAAGTTTATTTTACCTTGAACCAAGGTCATGGATAAAAGATAAGCATTTTTAGTTTATTCTCATCAAGATTCCTCTTCATCTAATCAAAGCTCAATATTTTATCAACAAAAGTATGTTGTGACCTTGAAATCGAACAAATGACCTTGGGTCAAGGTCAAGATGAAAGGACTTGATGCTAGGAATATTTGCGTCAAGTTTGAACTGTCAAGGACAAATGGTCTTTGTTCTATAGGCAAAAATTTGTTGTGACCTTGAGAATCAAAATTTGACCTTGGGTCAAGGTCAAGGTGAAAGGGATTGACTCAATGATTGTATTTATGAAGTTTGAACTGTCAAGGTCAAATAGTCTTTGTTCTATAGGCAAAAGTTTGTTGTGACCTTGAGAATAATAATTTGACCTTGAAACTAGGTCATCAACAATGACTACCTATAAGTAGCCTACCATCCAAGTTTCAACTCAAAATCTCGAAAATTGTAGGAATTGGCACTGTGCCAATTTAAAGTTCCATTTTCAACTCAAAATAGCTCGAAAACCGTAAATATTTTATCGAGCATGTAAGCGCATAAAGGTTTGCAAATTTTCCAAAGAATGATATAAAACAAATTACGTTCAAATCGTGTGATTAATTTAGAAGTTATAAGAGTTTAAAGATTTGACCTTTGATGACATCTAGCGAGGGCATTGGTGAACTTATTGACAAACAAAAAATAGTTTAAGAAGATCTTTGTATGCTCTTTCTAATGGTACCATCCTTTTTGCTCTGTGTTGAAAGACCTTTGAATAAAGTGTCTGGAAATGGAAAGGGGTAAGAATAATAAGAATAATAATAATAAGAATAAAGAAAAGACATTGCAATAACAGAAAGGATTCCGACGGAATAGTCGGAATCCTTAACTAGATGGCTACTGTTGCAAGCAACAGACGGATTCCTCCTTTATTAGACCTTCCTCGGAACTGAAGTGTTAAAATCCGAATAAAGAAGGTGGAAAGATGAATAGTTGCTTCAGTACCTTATTCACTTCAGCAAATGAGTCAAAAGAGCTTATGTCTAATTTGGGACTCTTATTCATTTTTTAACAAAATAGTAAAAAAAAACCATAAATAAATACCTTTCATGTTTACGAAAGTTTTAAACTCCATGCTCTATCAATATCAAAATCCTTTACAATTACTTTCTCAAAACAGAATTGCACAATGATTTTGCAATGAGATAATTTCTATTAATAGTAAATGACAACAACATAAAAATACAGATATGTAATGCTACTTAAGAAAAAAAAAGAAACAAAGAGTTATCTTTCTTATACTATGTTAAGTTCAAACAAAAAGGACTACTTGTATGAAGAATAAATAGTATAGGACAAAACGTGTGAATTCTATAAGAGTAAATTATTGTTATGACCTTGAAAATGATTATTTGACCTTGAACCAATGTCATAAAAGAAAGATAAGTATTGTGATCATTCTCATCACGATTGATCTTAATCTGAGCAAAGCTCAATATCTAATCAACTACAGTCGGTTGTGACCTTGAAATCGAACAAATGACCTTAATTCAAGGTCATGGTGAAAGGGTCTGTTGCAAGGAATATTTGTGTAATGTTTGAACTCACAAGGTAAAAAAATCTTTGTTTTATAGACTAAAGTTTGTTGTGACCTTGAGAATGAGAATTTGACCTTGGGTCAAGGTCAAGTGGAAAGAGCTTGACTGAACAATGATATGTATCAAGTTTGAACTTTGAAGGTCAAATAGTCTTTATTCTATAGGCAAAAGTTTGTTGTGACCTTGAGAATGAAAATTTGACCTTGAAAGTAGGTCAACATTAAATGACCACCTATAAGTAACCCACTATCAAAGTTTCAACTCAAAATCTCAAAAACTGTAGAAATTGGCACTGTGCCAATTTAAAGTTCCATTTTCAACTCGGAATAGCGCGAAAACCGTAAATATTTTATCGAGCATGTAAGCGTATAAAAGTTCGCAAATTTCCCAAAGAACATTTTAAAACAAATTTCGTTCAAATCGTACGGTTAGTTTATGAGTTATAGGTGTTTAAAGATTTGACCTTTGATTACCTCCAGCGGGGGCATTGGTGAGCTTATCGACAAACAAAAAATAGTTAAAGAAGATCTTGTTATGCTCTTTCTGATGGTACCATCCTTTTTGCTCTGTGTTTAAAGACCTTTGAATAAAGTGTCTGGAAAAAATGGGGGGTACATGTAAGAATAAAAATAATAATAATAATAAGAATAATAATAAGAATAAAGAAAAGACATTGCAATAACAGAAAGGATTCCGACGGAATAGTCGGAATCCTTAATAATAAGAATAAAGAAAAGACAATACAATAACAGAAAGGATTCCGACGGAAGTCGGAATCCTTAATAATCTAGATCAAGGTCACCAGGTAAAAATTTTTGGTAACCAAAAAAACCCCCCAAAACAAGGATTCATCATAGGAAATGCACTGTGAAATATGAAAGCCATATCACTTACCAATGAACATATAGCCAATCTTAAATTTTGTGAAAAGTAGGTCAAATATGTAGGTCAAGGTCACTAGGTCAAAAAAATGTGGTATGTGTAGAAAGGTATTGTCACAAGGAGTAAACATGTGAAATATCAAAGCCCTATCACTTTCAAATCAAAAGATATAGCCAATCTTAATTTTTGTGAAAAGTAGGTCAGATATCTAGGTCAAGGTCACTAGGTCAAAAATTATGGATGGTATGTGTAGAACTAGAAATGTATTATCACAAGGAATACACATGTGAAATATCAGTATCGTATCACTTACCAATCAAAAGATATAGCCAATCTTAATATTTGTGAAAAGTAGGTCAAATATCTAGGTCAAGGTCACTAGGTCAAAAATTATGGTATGTGTAGAAAAGTTTAGTCACAAGTAATACAAATGTGAAATATAAAGCCCTATCACTTACCAATCAAAAGTTTCGGGGTGTGACACCCAAAGTGTGACACCCAAAGTGTGACACCCAAAGTGTGACAAATTTTTTTGTGAAAAGTAGGTCAAATATCTAGGTCAATGTAACTAGGAAATATCAAAGCCCTATCACTATCCAATCAAAAGTTATGGGATGTGACACCCAAAGTGTGACAGACGGACAAAGTGATCCCTAAGTGTTGCTATGCTTTTCAGGCGACACAAAAATTATACACTCTGGTTGAGAATTTGCCATCCCTTCCTTGACATGACGTCATGTAAATAAGCAAAGAAGATTTCCAAAAGCAACTAAGAGAACAATTTGGGGTTTATCGTAGAGTGTAATATAATGTACATATAAATCACTGTATACAAGGTATCTGGAAACTAATTGTTATAAAAATGAAAATGATCTTAACTGTTTAAATTTGTTGAAGAAACTGTTGAACATGTTGAGAATGACTTCTTAGTTCCTGAAACTCAAATATAATCACTGGTGTAAAGCAGATGCACGTACCATCGGGTACCCACATCTCATCGTGGCAATAGGCCATACTGCTCGGTTTGTTTACATCCTTCAATATTGATAATTTCCACAGTTCAAGTTTGATTTGTAGGAAATTGTACACTCAGCGGGAAGATTATCTATGGATAAATGTTTCACATTACAAATGTATGTTATTGCACAGATTATTATAAAATATACAGTATACCAGTTCTAGTACTAGTACGTTTAGATTATGAAAATGACAAGGAAGTAGGTACCTACACCAAAGAATGTTACTGGTACCTACATCAGTGAAAAATACTGTTTTAACTCAATTGTATCTTGGTCTAAACATTCGTGTCGAGTGTACCTTTCACCTTTGAAGCTTTTGTCATAACTCTTGAATGAAAAAAGAGAATGCTTTAATTTTTCGCGTGTATTCCTTGTGGCATGACCATTTTTTACCTTTTGACCTTGACCTTTGTTGTATGACCTACTTTAAAGCTGTTTTACTGACAAAGATGTTGTTTCGGGCATCCATGCTTCACAAACACATCTATTTTAATATATGTTGTTGTATCATAGGATGTGACTTTATGTAATTCATGTTATTTACATGGGTTTCAAAGTTGGAGCTGACCCATTGGGTAGGGTAAAATAATGCAGGGTCAGGAAATAGGGCTAATAATTGTAGTCTGTGGGATAAAATACAAATCCTTAGACTAAAATGAAACTCGTGAAGAAATGATGTTTTAACTCTGTAGTTCAAATACTTGTCCAAAGTCACAATGTTGCATGTTGTAATACATGTATCAATATCACTCATCATGCTCATTGACCACCTGTTCATAAAATGCTTTGGCTCAAAATTCCTCCAATAAACTGAAAAAAAAAATCAAAACAGAGAGGAAATTGAACATTTCAAAAGTTTACTCGCATTTTCCCATTATTCCGTATTACTATTGGGGCGGTGAAAGTGGATGGGGCTAGAAAATCTGGTTCACTATGGACTTCTCCTTCACTACAATAATGAGGCCATATGATAGGATGTGTCTTTTTGTAGTTGTTGATCTGAGCCCTGGGGAAAATTGGCAAGTAAGAAGTCCTGTCTGTGCTTCTCCAGTCTTTTATTTTTACAAAGTCATAGACCAAATGTGACTGTCAGATTTACATCGTAGATTTATGAGGTCAAGGTCAAAGACTGGAGAAAGGCGCAAGAAAAGCTGTTAAATATTTTTGTATGATGTATTCCTTGATTTTAAGGTGTTATCTCTCCATCTCAGTTCATCAATTTGGTGTTAAATCTCTACTGTATGTTTTTTTTTCAAACTTGACTGTAATTGACATTCATAAATATTTATAGATTCCTTTATCCTCTCCTCTGCCTTTAACCCCCCTCTTTCCAAGCTATCAACTAGAAATACCTGTTCTTGGTGTTCTTTCCCATACTAGTACATAAAATGAAAATTAAAAGTCTATGGCATGATCACGAAGAGCTAAAATTAGTACAAGGACAGTATTGTTGTTACAGCTGTAACTTGAAACATTGGTTAGATTTGTCATCAGGGGGGAATCCAAGCGGTTTATTATAGTGTCATTGTTAATATAGGTACGGTGTTTGTCCTTCATCGATTGTCCAGTCACAAATGTTAATTAGTATCCAGTATTGGTCATTGTCATTCTACCTGAATACGATCTGATGTCATAAAATGTGTATTAGCTCATTGACGACTTGACTCAAACAAGAATGGATGTCACCTGTGCCCCGCCCACATACGGAGGATGAGGGCCTACCTCAAAGTCGATTCGTCATTGGTCTGACAGCCAGTGTAGCCCAGGTAAATCAAGAGCAGATCTGGCCAGGGTGTTAGTGGGTCGGGGGCCGTTTGAAATTTGACAAAGATATTGATTTTTTGTATAATTTCTTTTTTTTCAAAATCGAAGACTGGAGGCCCCTGACGAACTGGACCCCCCTCCCCGAAGAATTTTCTATATCCGCCCATGATTATGATAATTCAATAGTGATTGTAATTATTGTAGAAAGGTCACCAACTGGGGATGCCAAAACTGGTTGTTCTGACACACCGACTCTTAGCGTGCTTTATCACAGTGTAAGAGTAACTCTGTACATACACGGCGAATATTTTACCCATTCATAATCAATACATGATAGCTCGGGAGATTTAAAGAGAGGCGTTTTTGAGGAATTTTTATATTTGTAAATAATCCGAGAGGGGAGTTTTACCTGTGGCAAGGTTTGGTGGCACCTATTCAATATGACGGTAAGTGGAGCGGAAAAGCCCAAACAAGCTACTGTTGATATAGTGTGTATCGGTGGACTGTAGGTACGGGCTCCGAGGACCATTGTCAGAGTCTATATTGTTTGGGGACTGCTAGGGTCACAATGAGTACGAGTTGAGTAAAGGGACTATTTCATGTCGAGGAATATGGACTTAACACACATTATGACATAAAGATAGGTTTTGTTGGGATTTTAGTAATCGAAGAGGTAATGTATGCAGATTTTGGCTGAGGACCGTTTTTAGAATATATTGTTTGGGGACTGGTAAGGTCACAATGAGTACGACTTGAGTCAAGGTACTTTGAATGGGGGCATATCACACATAAAGATATATTTTTGTAGGGATTTTAGTCATCGAATAAGGTAATGTATGTATGTAGATTTTGACTGAGAACAGTCAACTCGAGATATCGGTCATTTCCCTTCACTGAGTGAAATGATAATGCGAAGATATCTCTCATTTCCCGTACTGTTTCCTTAGTTTCTATTTTCTGTTTTTATCACGGGAATTTTCAATTGATTAACAAGGTTTATTACTATTAGAATGATTCATCGCCGTAGTATGTTATATGGTGGTACAAGATTAGATACACATAATGAGACTTTTTATACTCCATATCTAGGAAGTAAATTCTGTAAACAGGTGGGAATATAGGGTAATCATGAACAAATGAGCAAGAAGACAATTAGGGACGGTTGTTTTGGTGGGTGTTTAAAAATTCTTTCTTTTGATTGCATTTGTGTTGGGCCTATCCTGTTTCAGTGTTTGATATATGTAGGTTCTCATAGGCCAACTTCCCAGTAAACTTATATTTACGAATATTTACGTATATATATATTTTTTTCAAATAAAAGGCCAGAAACTCTCAAGCCCCCCCCCCCCCCCCCCCCCCCCCCGATGACTTCGTCCCCCATGGAAAACTGTCAAGATCCGCTCGTGTCGTGTGATACTCATTACTAATATGTTGATTTGATGAGATAGTTTTTATGATAACAGAGAGTGGGACCATCGCGACATAAGAAGTCTGGTTGGGTCTTTCTGTGAGTATTTACACAAAGGTTAATACACTAGCTGTTATCTGCTTGGAATGCAGATGTTATTGATTGGTTAGTCGTACGGTGACAACCCCCTGATTAACGAGATAAGGTGATGTAGATATATAGAATCGTGTTCAGTAGCTTAGACATGTATTGATTCGTTGCAGTACTGCATGGATGCAGGTATACAAACATCATAACATTCCCTTGGGGCGGTTACACGGCGTCATCTCTGCCATAAAACAGGTAGAAAATATCACACAAGACATTGTTAACCTGTATTATTATGATGTCAACACAGTTTCTTTACTTGATAGGACCCTTGTTTAGTTTATTTTAAAGTTGACCTACATTTCTTCAGTGGACTGTCCTTTCACCTGTGCATACAGCGCGTCGTCTTAAGCTTAAGGTCCTCCAATACACAGATAAGATATACGACGAAAATTGTAGCTAAGCGAGTGAGGTGACCGCTAATGTCATTCATGTGCGCTAATTAGTCTGTAATTCTAATGTCATTCGTGGATTCAGTAAAACATCACCTACAGTGGGGTCCAGCTTGTGTAATATTTTTGAGAAAAATAAAGGCTGAAATAAAAAAAAAACCTAACATAAATCCGTATCCCCATTTCCCAATTCCTAGATCTAACAACACAGGGAACAGGCTAGACCCTGACCTCGTGTCCTTGTCAGAATCTGGTTTAATACCGGTATGATTTGTCTGGGGTTACAGTACACCTGTAGGGGGGAACCATTGTTTGTATGATGTTGTAATTGGCTGTAAACGTCTTATCAATAATCCCAAGTGCTCACTGCAGGTACTTGAGCGGCTATCACCTAAATCAAGTAATCAATTCCCCATTAAGCGCATCACGATGTGATAATTCTGTAGCCCTCTTCCTAGTTCTATGTTGTGTAACATGCCGGGGCATAAACAGTAATTTCATGAATGGAGGATTTGTCTAGGGGGATTTCTGCGCTGCCAACAGCAATAAACCGTCTTCGTATACAAACTGACAAGAACTCTTGTAGCAGAGACATATGTTTTATTTCATATATAACCCCTATGTCAGTAAATATGTACACACCATTTCTACATGTAACTTCTTATTTATGTTACCAATGTTTACATAGCACACATGTGCAGTCCGAAAAAAAAAATGAACTGTTGAAGTTATATCATGAAAAATGTTAATGAAAGCAACATGATACAGAGCGCATTGCTTTGCAGCAAAGGTCTTTTTGCATGTAATAGCTTCCATTAAAATGCCAATCACATCTTTGACATCCAAAGTCAATAAATAGCATCAGTGATTCATACTGCTTGCTAACATTGGCAAAAACATTATGGCAAAATTTTGGGTTAGAATAGAGTTCATGTGGAAGTGTGTTCTTGCATGCAAATGCTGCAAATATGTGATTGTGGCCCCGTTATATTTAGTCATTTGACTAAATATACTAGCCATGAGTATTTCTACAATGTAAGACTTTGACCTTGTTATTTGGAGGGGGTCGAATGCTTGTCATAGGGTCATATATTATAGGACTAGGGGTGTTGATAGACATATTAGATATGTGTACATAATGACAAGGTCATCACACTGTCAGTGACAGAATGCTAAACAAACACAAAAATAGGTACATCAAAACTTTCCGAACATTTTTAGCTCCCTCCATGATTTAGTGAAAACGCTCCAATCGAAGTAAATCTGTCTGTCCATATTTCTATCAGTCTTAAAGGTTACAAAAGCTTTATCATGAATTTATTTAGTAATAAGGTTTTCTTTGATGGTGCTTTTATAGTTGTAACAAGACTGTCTGTTGATACCAATTGTTTTTACCTTTTGCCTAGACCTTGAAGTTGCTCCTCGGGGAGCTACCGTACAACTGTTCGAATCCGCCTATGGTACAAGGGAAGAGGGTTATGATATGGATCATACCGGTAGATTTATATCATTTATGATCTTTTTGAAGTGGTGTAAGATGAATTTGCTGCAATGTAGTGTTTTGTCATCATAAAACCCATCCCTATTGGCAAGATACAGGATATAGTTGGTAACATCAGATGTTACCTTGTTGTTATGTTAATGAAGATGGCAAAGTTTGCATTTCACATATGTAAAGTTAGTAAGGGTCACATTTTAAAGAAGTGCATGAAGTTATGAATGGCTGACATATTTACAGTCATACATAATTGCATAATAACAACATCATAAAAAAGTGAATGGTTATTTCATAACTGAATGTATGGCAACTGAAAAGGAGCATTTATATTTTTAGCATACATTTACAAAACTCATCATATATGCTATATGTTGTACTATACATATACTAGTAGGTACCTGTAACCAATATTAGGGCTGAAATGGTACGCCCCCTCGGGGCCCTCACAATATGATATGTATCCCAATATGCAAGCAACAATACATGATTGTTTGATATGATACATTTAATTGATAAGAAGAAGAATATTCATCAGCATGATCAGAATTATCTACTTGTGAAAAGAGACATTGTAACATGTTACAATTTAGAAAAAGACTCCTAGTTTCATGTTTAACACTTTCAAGACCTGAAAGAAAAATTATGAAGCACAAATTAATTCATCAGCATGATCAGAATTATCTACTGGTGAAAAGAGACATTGTAACATGTTACAATTTAGAAAAAGACTCCTAGCTTCATGTTTAACACTTTCAAAACCTGAAAAAAATTATGAAGTACAAATTAATGCAATCAAAGTTGCAGAAACTTTAATGAATTGAACACTGAACATTGCACAAAGAGAACATAACCAAAATGGGGGAAGAATCATTTCGGCCCTGATTGTGATACTAATACAGTGTAATGTAGTCTGTGAAGTACTATTTATGATGAATATTTTGTAATATTACAGATTGCAATGGAGAGTCTAAAAAGACGTCTCAGTTTTCGGAAGAAGAAGAACCATGTACCAGAATGTTCTAAACCCCATCAATGGCAGGAAGATGAGAAGAAAGTCAGGGATGGAACCTGTAGCTTCCAAGTCAGGGTTAGTATTCAGTGGTGTAACCTGTATGACACAAGTAACTGTAAACACTGCTTGCATTTAGTATCTTTATAGTCTTTGAAGAATGGAGATTACTAGTTGGGGACAATTTGCAAACCAAGTCTTTATTTATTTTTTTTATGAAACAAAGAAAAAAATAATGATAGAGTAACTTTTTCCAAAATTACACACTTTACTTGAGGTGCTACTCTAGAACTACTACATGTATTGTGCCCTACCATCATTTATACTGAAACAAACAATTGAAAAAATAGTGGCTTCACCTATAGTGAATTTACTAGACTTGAGGGTTCGGATTCCCAGTCTCCCAGTTGTCCAGTTGTAATTGACAACTAAGATTCTATCATGGCAACCAAGAAGTTGAATAAATCATATTAATGCCACCTAAATTTACCCTAAAATGACATGTCTGACATCTACTGATGATATCAAAAGGTTTAGGAATTAGACCTCTGCGACTATGATTTGTCATTTCATTCTGATTCAAGTGTTTCGTTTGCAATACTAGTAGTTACTTCACCTATAGGTAGTAGAGTAATGTTCAGTGTTCCATCTGACCTAAATTTTACTTCTATTACAGCTACATTGCAACATGTGTGCTTTTATAGTCAAAAAAGCAAAAATATATTATCTAAACTGGACTGCACATGATGTTCAAAATTGTTCATTTATGATATATCCCATAAGACCTTTAAAATTTTGTCTATTTTGTTGTGAGTTACTCATCAGTAGTTAAGTCAAATATATATGTGTACTATAGTTGATTTGCCAGGAAGTGAAAAAATAAGTTGATCTTTTTCCTGCTTAATATTTCCTATAAAGCCCAATTCAGGAAGTGCATCTTCCTCTTAACACTGGTAGACCCTATATTTTGCTATTCTTTGTAGCTATCTCTGTAACTGAATAGTGCAACAAGACATGATTGGTTAGGGAAGAGGGAAGGGGTATTATTAAACTTCTTGGTTTATACAATGTAGCACAAAGGTTAAAGATCAATGGACACAAGTGTTCAAGTGTTTTGAAGCACATGCATTTTCATCATGTCATGTCACGCTGAAAAGTTGCTCTGCTCTTCTCTTCATTCTGTATAATTGCTTGAATGATCATGAAACTGATGAAAACGTTAAATATGAACTGTTTATTGAAAACTTTATTTGAAATTCCAGTAAACAAATTTGAATAGAGACAGTGCACAGCTTTGAATAGAGATATAATTTTAAAATCCCTTGAATAGTTGGTTGAATATGTTGTCACTAAAACCTTATAAACTACACAATGCTTTAATATAATGCACTCGATGAAGCTGGTAGTAAACAACCAACTCTGACTTAGATTGTAGTACAGGTTCACAACTTTTATTCAGCAAAGTTTTCACTACACTTTCATTAACTTCTGACAAAATTTTATGCATTGTCATGTTTCACTAAAATGGATTGAAGTAGATGTTACATTACAGAGTATTGACTCAGATGTATTTGTTGGTATTGAATTTTGAGTCTTACAATGAAAACTATTGTTACATTAAGATCAATACATGTGTATGTATTTGAATAGTGTAATCTGATTACCAGAATTAAAATTGAATGTAAAAGTAAAATTTAAAACCATTAGTTTATTGTGTTAATTGTGACAAAAACAAAAGAAATGTACAATTCGATGAAAAATGAATAAATAAATGTATGAAATGAAATAGAATAAAAGACTTTTGTCTCCTTTAGATATTGAATTGGTTGAAACCAAGAATTAAAATTTTCAAAAAAGTTGGAGAAAATTCAGTATTCATGAAGAGATGGCAAATTCAGAGTTTTGTAAAATAATCTGCTTTTAGTATTTGAGGGTTCTTTCTGTTATAGCCCAGTGTCTTGCTTAGAACTTTGTATTTTAAAATCTAGCATTGGAGATCTTCTTTGAAATGCATACATTTATGAAGGTGATTTACCTATGGTCAGTATCATCGTGAACACTACTGTACATGATGCTCTTTTTCCTTGAATTGTAATGCTTATATTAGTAAAATATTT